>VDFB02258557.1:0-39320 GCA_007258455.2 Sequoia sempervirens
TTGAAATGACTAAATAATTCATATGTACTCTTGAGGAAATACACCCATGTCCTACTATAAATTCATCTATAAAAGATACAAAAAATACTAACTTAGAAATAAAAGGAACATTCATCGGACCAAATACATCAGAGTAAATTAAATCTAACACCCTAGAAGACTTATGAGAACTAAAATAAATTGAACGTGGTTTTTATTTCCGTACGCACAATTTTCACAAAAATAAAACTCAAGATAAAATAATCTAATCCATCAACAAGGATTTTATTTTTCAGGGTTCTAAGACCCTTTTCACCAATATGGCCAATTATTTTGTGCCAAATCATTTTTTATCAATAGAAAGTTTCATCTCCAAAGCACGAGTACCCTTAGGTACTCAAAAAGCATGACCAATATAAGTAGATACAACACTTTTCTTCGCTATTAGTTCTAATGGTGAAAATGAACTCTGAAACTCTTTTCTTTGTATCAATAGAATAAATATTGCACTAAATCATGCATGCATCCAATTGAAATAGAGTTCCTATCTAAATACCCTTAGAAAGTACCATAGAGTCCCTCATCATCTCTCATCCTCGATTTAAGAAAAAAACCTACACACCCATATTATTAAATTTACTTATAAAAGTAGGTTTCAGGAAAAACCTAGATATGTAGGACACCATCAATCCCCTCCACTCTACAATCCAAGAATAAGATCTTGACTCTTCTACAACCAACTATCTTTAAGTGAGAGTCATCACCCACATACACCTTCCTACCATCAAATTATTCATACTTCAAAGACCAACCCCAATGTGAGGTCATGTGGAAAGATGCACTAGAGTCTATTAACAACACATCTTCCAATGCATGTGTTTCCAATGTAGCAAAAAAATATTTTCCATCATCCTCAGAGGATTCAAAATCAAAGCCATTCATTTTTTTCTTATTTTACTCATCTTTACACTCCTCACAAAAATGACTAGATTTGCAACAATTCCAACACTTCACCTTGGAATTTTTAGGAGACTTAGACTTCACTTTACTTTCTTCTTATCCTTCTTCTTTCCTTTCTCCTTTAGTCTCCCATGAACAACAAGGGCCTTCTTATCCATTTCATGATATTTTCTTTACATATATTCAAAAAGTAATGATGTAATCACTTCATCCATCTTGAATGTGGTAGTGATATTCCCAATGAGCTTTACAAGGTGATCCCACAAATCTAGAAATGGACACAACAAAGTCATGTAACAATCCTCATCCTCCATTTTTACAAAAAAAGAGTTCAACTAAGCAACAAGCATGTTGAATTCATTTACATGATCTGCATCATATCCTCCTTCCACCTTCAAAGTATATTTTATTTCAAAAGAATAACTTATTTACTAGGGATTTAGCTTGATAATATAAGTGGGGTTATCCCTTTTTTAATGCATTCTTCTCTTCATGGGCATTTAGGAACACAAAGCCAACCAAATAGATTCTTATCAAACCCTTATCCTTCCCATCCATCAAATCCCAATCTTTTTGTTTCATGCCCAATGAAATGTTTACAGATACAATCATCCATAGGTCTTTGTCTACCAACATGTCTTCCATCTTGAGCTTCCACAACTCAAAGTTACCTCCATTAAAATTTTCAATCTTTATTCTTCCAAATGTACTAGTAATCTCCTTACAACAAACTCTCATTCAAAGAAGATCAATACAAAAGACTCTCTACCCAATGATCGGACCAAGACTGGTCAGGCTTTGATACCAACTAAAAGGAAGCAAGGTGTACACAAATGCTTCCTACACTAATCTACCAAGGAAAGATTCTATAAATTTTATACCATTAAATAGTTACTACGAATTTAAGATGCACAATACAAGAAATATAAAAACACCGCATGGATAAATTCTCACAACACAAGGTGCACATGGGGAAAACCCTTTTGAGAGAAAAAATCCACACTTCAAAATCCTACTCAATGTATTATAGTAAACAATCTAGTTACATACACTTGTAGAGAAAGTCTCTTCCAAGAGTACACAAGTGTTGAATTCTAGAATAATGTTGGTAGCATAATATTAATTGCAAATATTTGCATCATATAACTCCAATCCTTACACATATATTTATGGATTTTACAAAATCCAAAGAAGATACACATGTAGAGAACATGCACATGCACAATGTGCAAAATTGACATGCAAATCACATGCACATGCAAAACTCACACCTCTCATAGAAAATTTCTATTTTTGACTTTGTCTTGAGTTATCTTCAACAAATGTAGCCCACAAAAAAAAAAATAACATCAATTGGAAAATGAATAATAATCATGCTAGGAATTATTAAAGGTCAAGAAACCTTTTTCCTAACAAAGAATTGATTAGAAGGTATTGTGAAAAAAAATTATGGGAGGGTTCTGACAAAAAAAAAACAACACCTCTAATAGGTCGGAAAATAGTTTGCAAGGAAAAAGAGAATGGGGAATTAGTGTAATAAAGATAAAAAATAGAATAATTCTCTTGGGGAAAATCTTATTTGGAAAATGTAAAATGGTGCCACATTCTATACAAAGAATGTCTAGTTTCTGATAATAATTCCCAGATAATCACGAATCCAAATCTACCATGAGGTTCCCACATATGAAACTTTATGCTAAATTTTCATAATATTATCATTGAACATCTCTTGTGGTTCATTAATAACAAACACAAGGAATTTTTTTGGATGATCTCATGGAATTATCCCCCTCCACTTATGGATTTTCCTAAGTTGGTTGTTGGAAAACATTTACTATCATACACAAACAACGTATATGATAAGGACTACCTAAAGGAAATGGATAATGGCTTTGCATGGGATTGGGAACATATAAATTCCCTTCAATAGACCTTTGAACTCAATGCATGCTTTATTAGAAGAAATAAAAAAGATAAATATCTATCCAAACTAGGAGGAAAAAATAATTTAGATGGGCTCCAAATGAGGATCCTACATCCTACATAGTTAAAATCAATTACAAAACAATCTATGATGGATGAACACACATAATAGACAATAGAGATGTTGGAAAAAGTGGACTCTCCCAAAGATTGGTACCTTTATCTAGAAAAAATTGCATAAAAGGATTCTAATTGGTGACTATCTCAATGCTATTGGAAGAGCTAGTCCCTTTCGATGTGTAATGTGCAAAGAAGATGAGGAAATAGTCAACCATATTTTAATAAATGATTTTTTTATGAGTTGGCCATGAATTCATCCATTTGTATAGGAAGGTATTTATGTCTCAAGTCAATCTCTTTTCATATGATAAATATGGAAGGAAATAATATAATATTCATTGATAAGGAAAATATCATGGAAAGGGTTGTAAATAAAATTGAGAAAGGGATCGGTGAAGTCATGATGGAAAAAAATGATTTTGCCTCATAGAAACCCTTTACCAATTGGGATGGGGAGATCATGAAAAAATGGGGAACCCCTAGCCTATTGCAAAAAAATTATTCAAACAACCTAAAAATAAAGACTTGTAGAGAAGCAATCAAATGGTTCCCACTACTAGAGATTGAAGATGAATTTTGATGAAACCACGAAGGGAAACCCTAGCATCTTTGGTGTTGACATTGCAATAAGGAATACTTAAAGTGATCTTATCTAGTTATGTCTAAGAAATTACCTATAGGTACCAACAATGAAGCAAAATTCATGACAATATTAACTAGAATGCAACTCTACAAGAAGAAAAATATCACAAACATTGATATTCAATGGGACTTTCAAATACACATCAATGAAATTCAACATAGTAAGGTAATAAAATAGAAATTAAAAAAAATTATGGAATCAATGTTCATTTCTCAATGAGTTGGATAATGCATTAGTTCACATTGTTATTGTGAAGGATATCACTTGATTGATTTCCTAGCAAATAAAGCTTGTGAAATGGTTGAGGATGAGATTGTCACATGACACAATCACCATTGGGATAATAAACCTTTATGATACTTCTACATCAGACAATGTTGGCTATTTAAGGTAGGAGAATAAATCAACACATAACATCCTCTAATTTGAACTCTAATTTTGAATAAGATTCGAAAGCAATTCACATACTCCTTAAACTTCGCTAAAGATGGAGATAATTAGACATGCTAGGACTAAAAGGTTGAGTCACCTTAATCCCAATATGCATAGTTAAAATTGATCACAAAATGTAATCTTTCAAGGATGAAAGCACATAATTGCCAATAGAGTTATGTTGGAACAAGTGGATTTTGCCAAAGATTAGTGCCTTTCCTTGAAAAAAAAACACATAAAATGATTCTAATTGGTGACTACCTCAATGCTATTGGAAAAGCTACTCCCTCTCAATGTGTAATGTGAAAAGCAGATGAGGAAATAATCAATCATATTTTAACAAATTTTCCCTTTTCCAATGAATGTTGAGAATGACTACATATAGTCTTAATTGGAAATGGGTTATGTCAAGGGAGATACATAATTTGTTTATGAGTTAGCCATGAATTCATACATTTGCACAGGAAGGCATCTAGGTCTCAAGTCAATCTCTTATGATATGGTAAATGTGGAAGGAAAGAAAGAATAGAACATTCATTGATAAGGAAAATAGCGTGGAAGGGTTATAAAGAAAATTGAGAAAGGGATTAGTGAAGTTATGATGGCCAAAATTTATTTTTCCTCATATAAACCCTTTACTAGTTGGGATGGGGAGATCATGAAAAAATGGGGAACCCTTAGCCTATTGCAAAAGTTCTATTCAAACAACCCCAAAAAAAATACTTACAGGGAAGTGATCAAATGGTTCCCACTACCTAGAGGGAGATTAAGGACAAGTTTGATAACATTGCGAAGGGAAACCTTGGCATCTCTGGTGTCAACATTGTAATAAAGAATGCTTAAAGTGAGTTTATTTAGAAAATGTCTAACAAATTACCTATAAGTACTAATAATGAAGCAAAATTCATGCCATTATTAATTGGAATGAAACTCTACAAGAAGGACAATGTCAAAAATTAATATTGAATGGGACTCCTAAATATGCATCAATACCATTAAGAATAGTAAGGTAATAAACTAGAAATTAAAAAACATTACATAATCAATATGTTTGTTTCTCAATGAGTTGTATAATGCATTAGGTTCACACTGTTATTATAAAGGAAAGCACAAAACTTTCCTAAAAAATAAAGCTTGCGAAATGGTTGAGGAAGAGATTGTCACATGCCACAATCACCATTGGGATAATATCCCAATATGATCCTTCTTTTTTGGACAACACATTGCCTATTTAAGACAAGATCATAAATTAACATAACATGTTCAAATATAAATTGCAATTTTTGAATAGGATTCATAAGTGATTCACATACTTCTCAAACTTCACTAAAGATGGAGATAAATAGACATACACATCTCCTATTTAGAGGCAACAATAAAATGCAGATCTGTAGTATAATCTGCCCTTGTAATGTTGTGGATGCCTCCACACAACTTTGAAGAGTGTTAAAAATAGCAAAGCAAATGAAGAGAATGACATTTGAAAGGTTATTAGTTGTAGCCTCTTCAAAGTTGAGGAAATTCATGATAACAAGCTTGTCTAGATCATCCTAGAAAATTTCACAATAATCTTTGGGAAAAAACCATTGGAGTATTGTTGTTGTGGATGACCTTATTCATGATTGGTTGAAGCATTTGGCATTTGATGCTATAAATCCTTTTAACATGCAACCAAAAATTGGAACATCATTGGGATCTTTGACATAGCCTTGACACGTCATATCAAGGAACATAAGAAATAAATTACCTTGTTTGGGGAAGGCATAGCAAGGGACACCATTAAATTTTTTAACTTCTACATTGCTCACATGCCTTATATCATGACTCCTGCATATATTGAGTGTGCTTTCGAGGTTTCTTAAGGCCTATGCTAGTCAATCCACCACAACTCAAAGATGGCCAAAACTTATAATTCTCAAATCCTTCTTAGAGGATAAGATGTATTTCTATTTTCTTTGGTTATTAATGGAAAGATGTTACCTTCATAAATTGCAACTTATATGTTTGTTTGTGTTTATATATGTATGCATGTATATTATCTGCATTATTTATTATGTTTACATTGTTTATTTTGTTTTTGTTTAAAGAGTTAATTTTATTTACATAAGAATTATTTATTTAGTTATGAATTATTTTATAAATTTAGTTTTTTAAATATATGTCAATTACATTATAATTTTTTATATATGATAAGTATATAAGATTCTTTAATGTCATTCTAAAAAGCTTCTAAACATTAATTAATAAATATTTAAAAAAAACATCTATTTAATTTCATTACACTAATCAATTTCACTACATAATATATTTATTTTAACCAACTTCTAAAGATGCAATAATAGCTTTAACTGTCCAAAATAATTTTATTTGAATGGTATCCGGAGTCATTTCAATCCACATGTTTATATATGAACACAAATAAAATGCTTCCAGTCAAACGATAAAAATGAGAATTGAACTTTCTTGTGGGAATGAATTATAACTTTCCAATGTAAACTAAAGTCAATCAAATTAGTGAAAGAAAAAATAAAGTCAAAAGCTTATAGTCATTAAGAAAAATCAGAGTTGGAGTTCCCTGTGGAAATGAATTACGATTTTTCAGAATTAGCCAAAGTCATACAAATTAGTGAAGTGAAAAGATAAAATAAAAAGCTTATAGTCATTGAGAAAAATCAGAGTTGGAGTTCCCTGTGGAAATGAATTATGATTTTTCAGAATTAGCTAAAGTCATACAAATTAGTGAAGTGAAAAGATAAAATAAAAAACTTATAGTCATTGAGAAAAATCAGAGTTGGAGTTCCCTGTGGAAATTAATTACGATTTTTCAGAATTAGCCAAAGTCATACAAATTAGTGAAGTGAAAAGATAAAATAAAAAGCTTTCAGTCTTTGATAAAAATCAAAACTGAACTTCCTTGTTGAAATGAATTATAACTTTTCAAAGTAAACCAACTCCAAGTTGTACAAATTAGCCAAAAAAAAGATAAAATAAAAAAACTACCAGTCATGAAGAAAAATCAGCATTGAACTTCCTATTGAAATAAACAATTTTCAAAGTAAATCAAAATCATACAAAGAATTGAACTTTCCTGTCTCAATGAATTACAACTTGTCAGAATAAACCAAAACCACACAAATTAGTGAATGAAAGTTCTGAATCCTTTCCTTTTTAGTTACTTTCACTTTCGTTATTTTCTTCCCATTTCTTCTGTGTGGAATGGACCAACTTTTGCTTTGTTTCAGCGATGGCCCACATTCACATTCGGTGGAAAATAAGCATTCACCATACACAACTTACAACGATAAAAGGCAGACTAGTCCAGTGAGTGATCATCTTGTCTCCAGAGAAAGAAGAAGCAGCAGCTTTTAATTTCCTTTCTTCTCTGTATTATTTCCTCAGTGTTAGTAATGGCCAAGTTTTCTTTTTCTTCATGCTTTTGCTTCTCATCATCTTCACCTCCTCAGGAAAGACCCATTGCTGAGCCTTCTCAAGAAGCAGCCAATGGTATTGGTACCCTTTCATCGTCTTCACAATCTTATCAAGAACCAGCCAACGCTGGACCTTCCACTGCGAGTAATGCTGATTTTGAGAGCTTTCTACAGAAATTCAATGATATAAGCCACCTTCACGAACTTATTCAGTTTATCGAAGAGCTATTGAAGATCGCGGTAAGTTATCTACACACATGTTTTGTATAATTGGAATTTCTGCAATTCTATTCTTGTCACTGAGTGTAAATATACTGTTTTCCAATGCAGTCAGGAGAGAAGAGTACAGAAGAATCCAGTTCAGCTGTAAGCTCTTATATTCAGGATGGGCAAACATTCCTGAAGATGATAGAGGAACACGTTGAAAGGTTTCATAAAACGGTAAAGTTTCCCTTTGAGCAAATATAAAATCAACTGGTAGTGGTGCCAACATTCCGATATGATTTAATTGTATCCAGTTATAAATTATTGGTTGGCTGTGGGACATAGATTATATTACTGTCTCCTTTCGAATTAATTTCAATTGGACGATCTATTAGCCGATTCCTAGGCCATGAGAAAATAGGAAAATACTTTATTTAATATTTAATTTTGAACGTGTGATGTTCTAAGATGCTATGGGTCAATTAAATATTAGAGTATTAATATTTGTCTATCTCCAAATTGAAGTGTGGGACTGTATAAGTGTGGGACTGTATAAGGGTTCTTTTGTAATTCCAAGACCTAAATTTTAGTTTATTCTATCACAGGGCATACGGCAAATTTACCGTGGGAAAATTCACTGTCATGACAATTCACCTCGCGAAAAATTAATTGCATGAATTTTTGGCGGTTAATTTATCATGACGGTGAATTGATAGTGACAGTGAATTTTCCCGCAGTGAATTGTTAACGGTAAATTTTTCTTCGGTGTATTGCAACTTATTTTTAATCGACAGTTATGGAAATGACATAAGTGACATTTAATATTATTTTTCTTCCAAGATGTGTGTTGGGATTTTGGGTGCTCAATTTGAGCTAGTCATTTTCAGGAAATTATTTGAACTTTTCTGTTCATTCAAGTATTGAGGATGAAAACTCTTAGGTGTGGAGATCAGTTTGAAAAAAACCTATTGATTTCAAGAGTTAGAAGACGAAAACCCTTTGTTTTAAGAGAGCACTCTGATTTAGAGATTGTGTTTGGGCTTCACAGAGTTGTAGATTTTCAGATTGTTTCCACTTTATATGTTTTTGCAGATTTTTCTTCCAAATTGTTTCCACTTTATGTATTTTTGCAAATTTTGATGGAAGTAAAGTAGTATTTTGATTTCAGATTTGTTGTTTATTGTTGCTATTGTGTTTGTTGTGTATTAACACTTTACTATACAATATGTCCATCTAGGTCATCTAAGGCAAATGGGAAATTCATTCTAAGATCTGGTGCAGAAGATTGCCTATTTTGGTGTGTAGGAACATATAGATGTCAGAGTTTATTTTAGATTTGTTCCTAACTGCTGTTGTTGTTGCAGGGATTATTTTCCCATAATTGAAGGTTACATATTTTAAATTTTTCCAGCAAGTTTGTTGTGTTTTTAATGTGAATTTCATGCAAATAAATCATCCTTTGAACATTTGTGGTGTTTCCATTTGTTTTCAAGCAAAATTGTCAAATTTCCAGTTACAAAGTTATGTTTAAATTGAGCCAGAAAACTATATATTTTGCAAGATCTTTCAAGCATTTCAGATCTGAAATATATTTGTTTGAAATTTTTTGTCTGGGACATTGCACAACTTAAATATTCATAGAATGTTTTTCTTACAGAAAACCTATGGATTTGGAGGGATGGGAAAAACGACACTCGCTGACAAAGTCTATGCAAACATTGACCTCAATAATTATAGGCATTGCAGGATTCATATGGAACAAAACTGTACCAAGAATGATCTTAAAGTCCTCCAAGAACAGATTTTAAATGGATTGTTCCGCAAGAATGTGAAATTGACCGACTGTCACCAAGGTCAGGCAATGATCTATTCTTTGTTCAAACAGAATCCTAATCAGCCTTTATTTCTATACATTGACAATGCTCTGAAAAAAGCAGATCTGAAACAACTTCTACCTGCAGACTTGGGCAGTTGCCTTCCACCCAAGAGCAGAATACTTGTCACTACTAGAAACCTCCATGAGATGGACATATTTGTTGGCAAGAATATTACACACCATGAATATCGTGTGAATCCTCTTCCACGAACAGAAGCCAGAAAGATTTTGTTGAAGAAAGCCTCCGATTACAATGATGAAAGGAACATCGACGTCCTCCTCAAGCTCTGTGGTGGCGTTCCGCTTCTGCTGGAAATAGCTGGTTCGCAACTGGGTATGGGTAGCAGAAATGCAAATAATAATATGGTATTAGAGTTGCTTAGAGAAGGGGAGGTGGTGGAAGAGGAAGATATAAGTGACCGAATGGTTGATTTTGTATACCACAGATTGTTACCACCTGTTAAAGAGGCTTTTCTAGACATCACATCCTTGTTTTGTTATTGGCCAAGTGAAGAAGTGGAATACATTGTTGGAGAGGAGGAATTCCGAGCTCTTGAAGATGCGGCATTCATCAAGACATCTGATGGTCGTGTGATTGTTCATGACATAGTTCAAGCAAGAGGGAAGAAGATGTCAGAGCAAAACAGAATCAGAGATCCCGAGACTTTATTGAAATGTTTGGAAGATGAAGAGGTATGTAATACTTACAATCTGTTATCAATATTAACAAAATATATTTGTTATTCACAATCATAGTAATATATTTGTTTATTTTCGTGCAGAAACTCAAAAATTTAAGAGGCATCTTTCTTAATGAAAAATATGAGCACCCTTCAATTGAAATTAATGATGATCATCTGAATTTGATGAGCAATTCGTTAAGAGTGCTCTCTTATGAAGGATCGCAGATAACATTCAGAGGAGAATGTCATAAACCATTCAAACAACTCAGATACCTTCAAGTTGAAAGTAAAATTCCTGATTTACCAATAGAGTTTGACAAACTTGAGCATCTTTCCATATACAGGGACCCACTCATGCCAAACATGTGTTTTAATGAGGTAAGACCTGCCCTGTTCACACTTTCAGCCAAATAAAGTAATCCGACCGGATTACTTTCGGCCAACCAACTTTCGGCCAATAATGTTTCGGCCGAATCCATGGGGCAGCCACATGGCGCCTATGTGGCTCGAACTTTTCGGGCGAGTTGCTTTCGGCCGAAATGTTATCAGCCGAAAAGGTGTTAGCACGACGCCCATCTGGATGGATCTGTTCGGTTGAGTATGTTTTGGCCGAAACGGTATCGGCCGTAAGGGTATCGACTGAAAATACAGTAATAAAATTGAAAAGAAAAACCAGGCCCACTATTTGGAACACTTGGGCGAAAGGATTGAGGGCAAGAGCTTGTCGGCCAAGGTCATCAGCAACAGCGACTATATTTTGCCAGGTTTCATCTGGGGCTATTCATTGGATTGTTTGATTCGCCTTGTCTCGTTTGTGTCTAGTATGAGAAATATGTTGGCTGTATTCCTTGTTAGGGTTTGATTGAAATGCAAAAATGAATGTTTCTGATGGATATTTGTTGAAAATGGTCAATGAAAATGGTCAGTGAAGTTGTGAGGACTTATTACAAGTATCCTTGTAATGGCTTGGCTGTGAGGACTCATTACCTTTTGAAGATTCTGAGTCATTTTGTGTTAAATTTTCCCCGAAGATCAGTTCAAAATGTGTGTTTCCTCCAAATTTGAAGAGTTCAAACTTTTAGGCTCTCTTGCCTATAAAACAAGAGAAACAGATAAGAATAGAGAAAAAAGCTTACTCAGAAAATAAAGATTTCTATTCCTAAAAACAAAGAACATTTCTACCAGAGTGATTGTTGAACAATAAGTAGACCACTGAACATTTCTGCCTGAGTGATTGTTGAACAATAAGTAGACCACCAGGGCTTAAATTTGACGGTCAACCTTGCCTGTCAACAAATTTTTTAATGACAGTTATCTATTCAAAGGTTCCCTTAAAACATTATGATATACCTTAATGTAAGTAAAATTATCTATAAATCAGATATATATATCATTATAATTCTATATAAATTTTGACAGTCTATCCAAAATCTCTCCTTTCATCTGATACAATCTTCTTAAAATTTTGATTTTATTTTACGGCAAAAATCTCTAAATACGGTCATACGACCGTCAAATTTAAGTCCTGTAGACCACTGATAATGAAAGAACCTAATTTGGAAGTTCCATTAACCTCTGAAGATACTCATCTCATTTTTGTGGATCTGATTCAACTTGAATCATCTGCCCTACCTGCAAAAAGTAATGTTGTATAGAAGTTAGTCTAATATGCTTTTATAGAAGAAAAGAAAAGCTGTGATATTTAACTCATTATAAGTCAAATTTAGTTGCCAACATCCATAGTCATACAGATTCATAAAATGTATGTATTCAAGATCAGCAATTGTTGTTGCAATGCCCTTCCATATATTGTTTATGAGGTTCAAATAGGTCCTCTAGAAGAAAAAGCTATGCACAGTTCTTCTCCCTTTGTGGAATTTTATAGAACCTCTGGAGCATTTATCATCCTTCATTGTCCTGATAGCCATTCTTACTTCATCCCTTGTGATGTTTTTTCTAAATCCATGGCTTCTTGGCTAGAATTTTTTCTTCCAACCACTATCTCACATGTTTTCTCATTCCTCTCTATACATTGGTTTACCCAATCACTAGATAAAACATTCTTTTAGAAATCAGATAAAGCTTTGCATTTTTTATCATAATTTGTATATGCTTAGTTCTTGATCTGTATTTGCTTAGTTCATATTTTTAGGATTGTCTTGCATTCGTCTTCAGCCGAGAATGATTGCTAATGAGATTTTCTGAATGCCCTTCTCATAGCACGTGCCTCTACTTTCCTGTATATTCTAGGATATCTATATTGCTGCCATTGTTTCTTCACATTTTTGGATTGCACATACTGAGTTGGATGTAGCCATGTCAATTTTTTGGATGGTTTTGAGTCTTTGATGGCTTTTGTGTGCTCTTCATCCTTCAAATGAGAACCCTTCAAATAGAAATGGTATATTTGAATGAAGGCAGAGATGTTCCATTGGACGCGTGGCGATTGATTTGCATTGTTGTAATGAGAATAATGGAAGCAATCCTAAGTCCTATCTTGTTGTAATGTATACAAGTGTTGGGTAACTGGTTTGTGTTTGATTGATTATATTCCCTTAAATAGCCTAGGCTATCTCTAATGAAAACATACACATATATATGCATACACACATACACATACATATATAATACATGTACATACATACACACATTTTCTAAGAGTTGATCTAGAAGAGAAATCCTCTCCTTGTGATGAAACATGACAGCCATTTACTTGGTATTTGCAAATACTTCTAGTTTCCAAATCTTAAGGAAGAATAAAGTAGACAACTATTCATTAGGTGAGCAGAAGAGAAAAACCTCACTATGCATAGGGATGAGTCCAAACATGAAATACTAGAGTCCATGACCATAAATTTGTTTTCCCAAACCTGCAAACTCACCCCTTGACAAAGCATAAATCTATTGTAGACTCCAAGGTACTTCATAGATAGAGGCATTAATTTATGAGCTACACAAGTCTAACTCCAAAATCTTCTTCATTACCATTCATTCTTTGGCCATAGAGCTAAGTAACCTGATTGTCACATTTATATTTTCTAGAACACTTGTACATTTATCATATTACTACTACATTTATAAAATTAGTTAAATTAGGTAACTGGTTTGTGCTTGATTGATTATATTCCTTTAAATAGCCTAGGCTATCTCTAATGAAAACCTATTTTCCTTCATGTTTTTATGAACTTTATTGATCCTACTTGACTTGGTTTAATTTTAGGGTTTCTTCTTCCTATTAGGGTTTTTTAAATCTACCCTTTTTTATGTTTAATATTCAAATTTGGAAATCTTTAAATATTATCTTGATTCGTTACTTTGTCCTTTTATATTGGGGTTTTTGAGATTTGTTGTGAAATCTCTTTATACACCTTAACTAACCTTAGCCAGTCCACTAGTGTTTCATTTTCAAATCTCATGTCACTAGTATTTCTAATTTTTCCAATTTGAAAGTATATTTTTAATCTTTATTTTGATGTATTTTGGTTGTACCACAAGTCAATTAGGATCCTAATCTTCCACCCAGGAGTGGTTTTCTAAACCTTAGCATGACCCAGACCAATGATCTAATGATTTATATTCTTATGTGTATGTATGTATGTATGTATGTATGTATGTATGTATTATATATACATACGTGTACATGTGTGTATGTATGTATGTATGTATTATATATACATATGTGTACATGTGTGTATGTATGTATGTATATGTATATATATATCATGTACATGTATGTATATGTGTATATGCATTAATGCATGTACATGTATTGTATATACATGTATTGTACATGTGTGTATGTGTGTATGTGTGTATGTATGTATGTATATGCATACATATATATGTATGTACATGTATGTATATGTACATGCACATATATGTGTAT
Organism: Sequoia sempervirens; assembly: GCA_007258455.2. Lineage (NCBI taxonomy): Eukaryota > Viridiplantae > Streptophyta > Pinopsida > Cupressales > Cupressaceae > Sequoia > Sequoia sempervirens. The sequence goes on from VDFB02258557.1 coordinate 14,135, forward strand.
GTGCGTATGCATGTACATGTATTATATATGTACATATGTGTACATGTGTGTATGTATACATATGTATGTACATGCATGTATATATGTGTATGTGTGTATGTGTGTATGTGTGTATGTATGTATGCATGTGTGTACATGTGTGTATGTATGTATGTATATGCATATATATATATATATATGTACATGTATGTATGTCTATGCATATATATATGTATGTGTGTATGTATGTATGCATGTATGTACATGTATTATATGTACATATGTGTACATGCATATGCATGTATATGCATATATATGTGTGTATGTATGCATGTATGTATGTACATTACACATGTATATATATGTGTATGTGTGTATGTATGTATGTACTTGATACATACATGTGTACACACATACACATATGCACATATGCATACTACACATACACATACATATATAATACATGTACATACATACACACATACATATATGTGCATGTACATACATATATGTATATACATACATACATACATACACACATACATATACATACATACACACATACACATATATATATATGCATGTACATACACACACACACAGATATATATATATATATATATATATATATACATGTATATATACATGCACGTACACACATGCACTCCCACATACATACATGTGTACATACAGATATATGCACATGTAGATATGTTTATATTTTATTCCTAAGGAATTTATTTCAAAGAATTTTAACTTTATTACTTTAATATGTTTTAAGTTAGATCGAAAAATTAAGGAAATGTTAACCTTTTTATAATTTAGTGTTTGATTTAAAAAATAATTGATTACAAAGAAAGGCTAGATCATATGTGACCAATTGTAATGAAGAGTATTTTTTTATTTTGATCAAAATTTTAGTATAGAGTGGTTGAAAGGATAAATATTTTTTTTCCATATTTACTCTTGGTTGAATATTACATGCATCTATGATTTAATAGGTTCACATAGCTCGATAGATATAAAGTTTGAACTAGATCTCATTAGATACATTTAAATTCAAAAATGTTTTCTAGTTTTGAAACTTGAAAATTTTACCTTTAATTTAAATATATATTTTTTTAGTTTTGAAAAAAATTTCAATTTAAATTTGTTTAGTTCATTATGTAATTTTGTTTTAATGATATGCAGATCTCTATCTATTTATATATATCATGGCCGATGAGGGATCTCATCATTCCCCTCGTTCTGAGCGAGAAGCTCAAACTAGATCAAATATATTTCAGGATAGTATTGCTAGATTGGACAATGCTCTAAAATGTTTAGAGCAAACAATTCACAACTCCCCCAATTTGGCTAATCGAGATAGATTAGTCACTATTAGACAAGAGATTATTAAGATGATTGAGACAATTCGATCATACAATCCTTATGATGAAATCAGCATTGAACAGTTTTATTTTTCTCTTGCTAGGAGTGTTACTGGCACAGTGAAACATAGAGAAGTTGCCAAATTAGTTTCAGGTGAAAATGTGTTATCCATGTTCCCATTTTATAGAGGAAAAAATAAAATTAGAGGATATGTGGTTACGAGGTGTGAAGATCCTCTTGTTGCGCCATTCATATACCCTAGATGGTTGGCAGCACATCATAGATGGCCTCACAATGATGAGCTGCCATTGTATTTTGTCAAACAGTTATATGCAGAATTTCATTTACATATAGAGGTGGACTACACATCTTATCCTGAGCATGCTGGCCAAGGTAAAGGCCATTTTTATGACAAACCACAGTTTAGACCTTCAAATTTGCCACCGCCTGTGGACAAGAGGGCATTAGTTGGCCCAAACCTTTTGGTTTTACCAAAACGTTTGGAATTGGCAGCAGCAGGGGAGGTAGCAACAGGGTCCACTCAGAGTCAGATTTTTGAAAACATTGCCTCTATTACGACGCAGATTGATCAGATTTCATCTGATCGAGTTGGTAGATATTTATTACGCCCACGGATCAACCTTCCTCCCACTGAGGCTACATCTGCATCGTATGATCCATTTATTAGTGCCGATCTACCTACTCTTGCAGATGTCGAGCATATGACCCACACGACTCTACGTAATACATGTAGACTCTCAATTTTGGATTTACTAGCAGCATATCAGGTTATCAGTGAGGACCATGGGATTGCTCTTGACAGGGTACCAGAATTTATTAGACAACGATATCCTCATACAGATATGAGCCACAATGTGGCAAATGCAGCTCAGGATATTCCACATCAGCCTACAGAATCCTGTGCACATCATGTTTCTGTTGATCCTTTAGCTTGCCCAGGTGGTCATCAGGATGTTACAGGTCACGTTGAGGCTACTGCGACACCTGATCCTGTCCATGGGACATATAGTTGACTTCTTTTTGCTACTGATACTGTACATGCTACAGGGCCCCCTACGATGTCTTTACATTCTCGTGATCTTAGTGACATTGGTAGAGCTTTCAAGCAGGCACAACAGGTACTTTCAATTTATAATTTAAATACATGTATATATTTTTAAAATTGTGTTCTAAAAATTTATGTAATGCATTTTAAAAACTTCTAGGGGTTTAACTCCTGATTGAAATTGTGTACTTGAAAATTTTAAGTAGTATGGTGATTTCCCAGACTTTGGAAATTTGGAGCATGATGGCGATCCCATGCAGTATGCAGATGAGGTACATTTAAATTTAATTTTAAAAAACTAATTACTTGATGTTTAAGTTTGAACACATTGAACTCAAGTACATTGTAAAATTTTTAGATAATTTTACATATATATGTGTACTTGAACACATGCAGGGGTTGGGATGAGGCTCAGGACACAGATCGGGAGATATTGGATCGGGACATGGATCCACACATCTTGGATCAGCAGAGCGATCGGTCCATGGATCGAGGGAGAGGTCGAGGGAGAGATCGAGCCATGTATGGAGGGAGAGATCGAGGGAGAGATCGAGCCATAGATCTGATGATTCTATTCATACCAGACATCCCTCTCTTTGAGATTTGTTTTATAGTATTACATGTTTGAGATCATTTTATTACATGTTGGAGACACTTTTTATGATTTATGTATTGAACATTTGGACGTGTTACATACTTATGTTTTATGGTACACATATATATACTTGTTATAATTTACATGTCACATTCATACAGTTATGTTTTATGGTTTGAATCTTAGAGGTTTGTTATATATGTGCATTATTATGGTTTGATGAACTCACTTACATTACATCTATAAATACATCGTGCATTAAATTAGTTTATGGTTTTATTTATTTAGCAAGGAACAAGTACCTTTATTTAAATTTAAATTATGGTAACTTGTTCAAATGCACTTGTTGTACATATAGATAACTTTACATTGTGAAATCAAAATGTTGGACTCCACTATCTAATGGTTGCTATTTGTAAATTTAAAAGATGGACATGTACATGTAATTAATTTAAATAAATAGTTCAAATGAATTTGTCTTTAATAAATAGGTCAAGAAATAGAAAAAATTGAATGCAAATATGCTTGAGATTAATGCTATACATTTTAAAGTAGAACATAAAAATGCAATTGGAAATAGATGATAGTTAGATTGAATTCTTTAAAGCTCTAAATGTTCATTTTTAAAGTTAGTAAAAGTTAAATACATTTAAATTGTGCATATATCATGCTCTACATTAACCTAATTTCTAATTCCATATAATCTAATACACATGTTCATTTGAATGTGCATGCAAAGAATTCTTGAACTAGATGATGAGCTATACTTGTGTCAAGTTGAATGTAAATGAAATCATATATATATATATGTTTGAAAGTGTTCACTTAAGAATGAACCATATAATTCAAATAAAGCATGCAAGCTATAAGTGGAGTTGAATGTAAATGAAATCAAATTTCTAGTCTTGAAAGTTTAAGAATTCCATGTGGAACATTTATATATATGTAATTAGAAATTGATATATATATTTAAATCTTGAAAGACATGCACATTTAATATTAAATTAAAAATTGATGACAATTCTATATAAATTAAAAATTGATCAAGTAGATCTAGATCTTCCTTGGATGACAATTCTATATATAAATTAAAAATTGATCAATCCATATTTAATTGTACTGGAAAGATGGACCAAATTACATACATGGTCTCAAGCTATACATGGTAAACAAAGCTAAATTGATGCCAAAATGTAGCTATCTCAAGCACCCCAAACACCATCACTATGATTCACTACAATGTTCATATATTCCAATGCACCTTAAGGTGAACAAGAAAGGCCAAACCAAGACAACCTGGATACAATCTAACATTAACAAAATGGATAAATAATTTAGTTCTATACTTAAAAGATAGGAGCTAATATTCTTAAGCAAATTTGGATTTTAAAGATGAAATCAAATTATAAGGTCAAGTGATTTTTTATTAGGAGATTGGATTTGAAATGGATGATAGTCTAGATTAAGGATAAGGTCCCTAGATGTTGAAAACTTTGGGTGATGACGAAAGGACAATATGATGTATGGACTAGATTGAGACCAAGTAACCAAATTTTGATGTTCAAGTGATGCTTTTTTATTATTAAGGATGGAGAATGGATGTACGGTTGAGATGGATCTAGATGGATAATTTTTAAATGATTCTAGGATGAGGGATGCTTACCTGATGAAAATAATAAAATTAGGATGTGATGATTAGGATACATGAAAATCCAAATGATCATTTAAAATTATTGAATGTCGTGCATTAGTAATGTATAAAAAATAAAGAAAACTAGAGACAACATTTATGTCTAGATTCTTCACCACTCAAACACCAAATCAACTAGATAATTTTATACAAGTTTGTGGAGTTGAATGTTCAAATGAAATGAAAGATTTGAATGTGAACTTAAGAATTCCACGGAACATAAATAAATTTAAATGCAAAATTGGAACATAGACTAGGTTTTGTACATATTGTTGCACGTATATATATTCAATCTAGCTCATGTATATAGGTGGAGTTGAACAAATATTTAAATTCAAAGATTTGAAAGTGAAAGTTTAACAATTCCATGTGTCAAACATAAAAATTTACAATCAAGGAATCTAGAGAGATGATATAAAGGAATTTCTAGAGATTCTCAAGAGTGAACTTAAAAGAATGAACCATGTCCAACATGTAAAAATGCAATTGGAAATTTAGATGATTTAAAGGAATTTAGGCAAAATGTAAATTAAAACATTTTTAAAGTCACTGGGTTTTGTATCAAGCATATATATGATCTAACATACATGTCACATTCTAAAAAAAAAACCCATTCTAAATCATGTCACATGTCCAATCAATACAAATATATAAATTATCTAGATTTGGAGTCATAAATGTGTACACATGTATCCAAAAAACAACTTAAAGCTCTTGGTACATAAAATCTGGATCCTCTCTATCTTTAATTATCTCTAAAATCTTCTCATGATCTTCAATAGGCAACCTCCACTTTTGTTTGGAACGTCCTCTTTTAGGTAAAGTTTCTAAATCTATATTTGTTGCCAAAACTAAGTGACTGTACTGTAGAACCTTTTGTCCTAGCATATAATCAATAAATATAATACCATTTTTATCTATCTTTATTTGTTGATAATATGTGCCTTCAATAACGACTGATCCAATGGGATACTCTTGTCCATCACCATCTGTCATCGATTCGACAATTTGCTTTTTGGTTGTGTACATCTTAGTAGATAGTAATCTACACCTTCCGCATTTTCAGGATCTGCAACTACAACAAAATATCTCCTATACACACACCACATATTTACATATTTAAGTAAATTATACATTTAAAAGTTGTAAAAATTATATTTTATATTTGAAACTTACTTAAACATAGAATATATATATATATTTAAATCTTGATTTTAACTAAATTAATCAATTTGGACATACCTATAACAACTAAATCAGATACACGTTCGTAATCAGCTGAATATAGTGGATCATAGACATCAACATTGTCATCTTCAACAAAAGGAGGCATTGATATTAATTGTTTCATTTCCCATTGTGAAACATACCCATCTCTAATATTCTCACATTGATCAATATTTGCATTGTCCTCAATGCAATCAATACAAAAACATGATTTTTCTCTCACATTCATTGCATAAGGCCTACTACTCCCCGTTGTCATGATTTGATGTAGATTTCTAATACCATGAATTGCTTGACAATTATAAGGATTTGATCGATCAATATCTGTTTAAATTCAAACTTGAAAATTCAATTTGAAATCATGTATGTACTTGAACTTTGAAATTCAAATTTTTAAAACAAATTTTGACTAGACATACATACCTGTAACTTCCCAAAAATACCGTGTGTTGTATGTTGAGTCGCGAGCAGAAAAATGACTTTTGCACCATTCAACAATTTCGTTTGCATTCCGTATGGCATTACCTACAAGTTACACACAAGTTGGCACAATTTGTCACCTATTACTTTCAAAGAACTTAAAAGAAAATTTAATTTAGTTAAATTAAATATATATATATATATATATATCTAATCTTTTAAAAAGTATGAAGCTAAATTGGACATACCAGCAAGTTCATGTTGACGAAGTGCACGCTTCACACATGCTCCTGCTCCATCGTGCTCTCCTTTTCCATGTCCACTCTCATAAAAATTCCACAAAAATTTGGTGTTGCGTCTAGCATGTTGACTGCTTAACCAAACAAAGGCTTTTGCAGACTTAAATTGTCCTGTGAAGTTACAAATAATTAAACACTTGAAAACCTTGAATTATCTTCAAAAAACAATTTAAGTCTCAAAGTTTTAAAAGTAAATATAAATTAATTAAAAATAATTTAAAAACCAATGTACTTACCAGCACATCCATCAGACCATATCCAGTGTTGTTCTTGATTTATGCCACGTCGTCTTAGGTCTTCAAAAAACATTTTGAAACAATGAGCTACATAGCTTCTATCATGATTCGTATCATCACTGATATAAAAGTGAACCTCTTTGATGATAATTCTATCATCTTTGCTACTTTGTATTCCATCGACCGCTAACTCTGCATGCCTGTAGCAAACTTGCACGAAGATTGCAACTTGCTCTGAATGATAATATTGACTTTGAATCTCAGTTTGAGGACTAAATGTATAGTTCTCAGAGAAATCTACAATAGAGAGAATACAACCTGGTGGAAAACAATTCTTTGAATAACGAAATTGCTTAGATTGCCATCTTGCACCATGACAATGTTGGATATGTGGATATATGATATTGCGAAATTTACTCATGAATTCATTGTAAGGCAATCCACTCTCTTTGAGAACAATTTTTTTGGCCTCAACTCCTGACTTCGTTAAGTATGTCTCATATTCAAATCTCTTCCAAGTAACTTGCATTTCATTATTGTCAACATGTAAAAGATTCTTCAAATCTCCACAATCATTACATACATTTTTTATACACTGAACGTTGAATTCATCCGAATTTTCTGATTTTTCACATAGAAGAGACTTCACAAATTGTGTTGTGCTTCCAGGGATGGCTAAATTTCGATCAATTGTTGCCATAACTTTTCTATATGATTGTAGGTGTAGATCAAATTCAACATGATTTCGACAACAACAAGTTTCACGTACTTTATTTATACGTACAAATGATGGTCGTAGTGTTTCAAACATCCTTTGACAAATCTTCACATTTAAAAATTCTTGTTTAAATGCTTCAAAAGTTCACTTTGTGTTGTATCTATAAAATGTTTTGGATGAGAAATTTTTGTACCATCATCACCTATTATTTGTATAGTATCCCTTCTATTGGAAGAAACACGAGAGTGGGTGGTCCAATATTCAACAACTTGTTTCTTTACATCTTCTGAAATTCTATCTTTTCGAGGAACCCTACAAATATTTACCCAATTTTTCTCAATTTTTCCATCTATTTCATCTCTCTTTTCAATATATCTTTGAACAGTTCTCCTAGAAACATTTAGTAATTCAGAAATTGCTTGAACTTGTCTTCTATATGATAATTTCTTACTAGAAATTATAGTCATCAACGCTCTACGTGCAACACTTAAATCACTAGACCGACTCTTCTTTTCAATACATTCTAATGCTTCTTGCAGGTTTTCAACAATTGTTTGTTTTAAATCTGATGACTTTTTCCTATTATCAACCCCTAACAACTCCAAAACAGGGGTCATTTCTTTTCGTCTAAATAACTTTGCAATTAATTGTGCTCTTCCAATTAGAGATTTCTCTTCAAAAAATTCATCCCATATTTTTTTAGAGTGTAATTTTAATGTGCTTTCAGATAACATATCTTCAGATGAAATATTATTGAAAAGAGAATCTTCATCCATCTCCATCAAATTTTCCATACCATAGTCCAAAACATTTATATTAGTACTAGGTTCAGTTTGTTCTTGTACCTGTACGTCACCTTGATCATCAATATTTTCCATGGGTTGTTGTTCAGTAGATGTTCCTTCATCCGCTTTTCTCTTTCTTTGTCTTACTCGTGTTCGTTCATACTTCCTCGATCTAGCCCTTGGATTTGCCATCACAAATTACACTCAAATTTGAATGATTGCCTACATACAAATTTGTACACACATAAGCTTTCCATGAAACATGTACATGTAATATAGCATAAATATTTTAAAAAGCTTGTAACTAGATGCAAAACATAAACATAAAATATTTAAACAAAAGTTTTTAATAAACATAAACATGCAAAACATAAAATATTTTTAATTGAATAATGAATATATTTCTACACATATTTCTTTGATGTTAATATTTTAATAAAAAAAAAAGTGAAAACAAACTTCAAATGCATTTTCAATAAAAAACATAATCAATTAAATAAATTAAAGATCAATACACCTTAAAAATATCTCTCCTCTTCTCCAAATGCCTTTTTTTTTTTTGTCTAAATAAGTCTTGTAAATTTTAGAAATGATAAACCTTCCAAAATGTTGAAATAAATCTTCTTTAATCGAAAATAGTCGAGAAAATTTTGAAATATTTGTTATTTTTGAATTTTTTTAATTTGATAAATTTGAAAGAAAATAACTTTATTTTATTTCATTAGTTTTCAGCCGAGTACTTATCGGCCGATAAAGTTCCGATCGATTAATTTTCAGCCGATTCATTCCCGGCTAATAGGGTTTCGACCGAAACTTGATCGGCCGAAAACGTGTCGGCCGAAAACATCTAGTTGGCATCCTACATGGCAGCTTACTCATCATTTTTTAGAATTTTCTGAAACATTCATTTTTGGCAGAGTATTTCTCTAGTCAGATTGATTTTTTTGCAAAAAATAAAAATACCCTTTTGTAGAGCTTGAAGTGTAGAATCCAAATATAGAATTTTTATAATATTTTGATTAGTTTTAATATCTTTTATTTTTAAAATAATGCAAGTAGGTTTTAAAAATAAAAAAAGAGGCTGATTTGATATTAAAAAAATGATAGTAAAGTTTATTAAAATGTTTTAAATATTATATGAGGCATAAGAGGAGAGAGTCTACTTCAAAAGGGTATATTTTGTTTTTTGAAAATGATTGAAAAAATTGAAATTAGTTGACGGCCCGCGAAAACTGTCAAATTCTGACATGTTTGACTTTAAAACGTTATTACGAGAAAAATATACATCAAAATGTGATTTTTTTTTTTCCATGCACAAGATATTGAAATTACCTATTTGGAAAAAAAAATAGGGAGAAATGAAGTTTTTTTCAATTTGTTTCTTTACGGCCCGTGAAGTCACTCTTTTATGAAATTTTCAGCATTCCAAAATTTGTCCTTAAATTGATAAAAACATAATAAAAACAATTTTTTTAAAATTTTTAAAAATTACAGGAATAAACTACACCAAAAGTTCTACATTTTATTAGTTTACACCATTTTGAAATTCAAAACATAAAGACCACTTTTATGTGGTCGAAGTTCTAATTTTTTTTGCTGTTGGCCGATTCCTTTCTAAAGTGTGACACAGGTTTGTGATTTTACCCGTGTCCTAATAAGGTCCCTTAAGCTACCACAAACATGCATTTTTAAAAAATTTAGTGCAATCTGCATACTTCAACATCTATTTAGCATCATTCTTAGTACTTGTACAAGGTCTTTTATCAAGCCATATATTATCCAATCATCCAAGTATACCTCTTAAAATTCATGTATAAATTCTTTAAATGCATTTATCATTATCTTGTTGAATAGCGTAGGTGCATTCTTTAGGTCGACATGTAAGAGCCCTGTTCTATCACAAATGTTTTTTTTTGGTTGATCCTCCTCACTTCTTTTTACTTGATGATAGCCAAAAATTCCATCGATGAAGGAGTAGAGTTCTCTTCCTGTCACTGATTCCAATATTTCTTTAGTGAATGGTGTAGGAAAGGGATCATGAATGCAGGTTTTATTTAGTTCCCTAAAGTCAACAAAAATTCTTATTTCCCCTATTTTCTTATTTTGTATTACCATAGGGTTAATTTTTTCTGTATCTTCAATTGGTTTGATTATCCATTCTTCCAACATCTTGTTTGGTTCTACTTTAACCTTCCTTTTCATGTTTGGGTTTAGTCGATATGGTGTCTACTGTACCGATTTAGCTCATTCTTTCAGTTGTATCTTCATGACTCATACTTCCTTGTTTGATCCCTTTAGGTTTGTAAATGTTCTAGGAAATTATTCTTTAAATTTTAATAAATCATCTGCAACTTGTAACACTAATCTATCATCCCAATAGTCTCCTATTTTTGAAAGTTTGGGGTCTCATTCCTTAGCAATGTTTTCATCTCTTAGCTTGATTGGTTGGTTGTAATAATTTTGTTTAGCTTCTATTGGAGATTCTAATTCTCTTTCTCCTCATTGGACTACTATGTCTAAGTTGTGTGTATCATTATCATCCTTGTTTGTCAAATAGCATCTTCTCTTTGGCAATGTAGATTCCTTATCTAGCTATTTTATGTATTTACATATTCCCTCTTATTGTGAAGGTAGTGTAGAGGTTTGTGGTACTTCCTCTTCATAAGTTACCTTTGGTTTGAATATAATTTCCTTTATTTTGAGTAATGGTGTATGTATGTGTATGTATTCATTATTAAAAGAGAATGTCTCAAATCCATTGTAAGTTTTGTCCAATATTTTTTTTCTCCTTTTCATTCTTGGTTTATGTACCAAGTTCATGCTATGGGTGTTAGTGTGTAATAGAGTAATTGTATGTATTGTAGATACTTAAAATTGTCCTGAATGGTATCACACACTTGAATCCGATATACTAACATCATTTCGTCTTAAACCCATCTTCTTTTCACTTGTTTGATTAAATTAACCTAGCTATTTATTCAAATGCCTCATTTTCACCTATTAACCTAATTGACTTAACTAGGTTAATTCATCCCCTCTCACACTAATCCTACCCTGTCTAATTGAATAAATCATTTTATTTAAATTAAGACTTATTTCATCTCATTTCATTAAATAATCTTTATTATTTAATTAAATGACATTTTGAGCCCCTTTTTCATTAAATAAATCAATAATTTAATGAATATCACTTCATTCTCCATCTTGCACATTCAAATTTTTTTAATTAACTAAATTACTAATTTCCCCCCATCCACTTGCATAGGGAATATTCCAAAGGAATATTCTCCTATTTTGGCTCCAAAATTGGAATGAATTCTTTCAAACAAACTTTCAAAGTTGTTATAAATTGTGTTTATTTGAATCATTCTTATCCCTTGATCTTTTCTTGATCCATGTGATCTTTGATTCTCATCCATTGATAAGAATCCTTGATCCATGCTTCACCCTCCTTTTCATCTTGACCATTGATTGAACAAATCGATTTGAGCCCTTTATTGTTCATTTGATCTATAAATACATCACTATTTGGAGAGAAATGGATCCATCTTTTAATAGTAAGCTTATGTTGTTAAAATCACTCTCATTTGCATCCATATTTAAGCATACATTTAGAATTTTTTAGTTTAAATCTTGATCATAGTAGCTTAGCATCCATTAATGGCTTCCATGATAACTTAGGTTGCATTCATTTAGTATATTTTGAATCTAGGGCTTGCATATTTAAATCTTGTACATATTTAGAATAGCTTTGTATACACTCACATCGAACATCTTAGCTTTTAATCATGCTTTTATTCATCTTTTTCATCAATTTTAATCAATAAAATTGATTGGAAAGGCTTGTATTATCTAAGGGGTTGGGAGAGGGTCACCATTCCACATCAATGTGACACCACTCCCCCAATAGGATAAGATTCAATGGCTTAGAATAGATGTTTGTCAAGCTTTCATGTTTTGGAATGTTAGTTTCAATGACTTCTTCATTTTTATTTACAGTGGATATCTTATTGGGATTGATGCTTAGTGGCTTAGGTATGCTTCAAATATGTATGGATCAAGTGTAGTTAACCTATACTATGTCATTGGTCACATATATATTCATTCATTATACTCATTTCTTGTTCTCCATGTGATAATACAAGTGGCCAAATGATATCCTGATGGAATACTTTTATTATATTATGGTAGATCTCCTTGTATTGTCCTTCTTCTGGTAGGTATCTTGTTTTGATTAAGATTTTAAATATTTCCCACTGTGTTATTTTTTTGTTATGAGCCAACATGTGGCATTACAAATGAGTGTATGTTTTAATATGTCAAGTCTCATTTCTTCAGTTTGAAAAAATATTTCTATTTATGTAATGAATGATAATAAGTCACCTTCTCTTGAGTATTTGGGTAGTTCGATATGTGAAATTCCATGTGAGATGTTATGTTATTTATTTGGAAAGCTATTCCAATTGTAGTGTCTATGCTATCTTCCAACATATTGCAAGTGTTTTGCAATAAATTATTTAGAACTGTGGTAGAATGCAAAGCATCTTTCAGTGTCTTCTTAATCATGAATATTATGTGAAATCTAGTAATCCTTTAGGAATAGAGTTTTGATTCCTTCTAAATCCATGCATCTAATATGTCCTTCATATTTTTCTATTTCTTTTTCTCCTTTTGAATTAAAATCTTCCCAAGTGTCATTTTGTGCTAAGCATGAGATTGTGTAGAGGTTTTTTCTTTCTAATTCGTTATCTTCTTCCAAGTTTACTTCCTCTATATATTATTTGTTTGAATGTTTTCCTAAGGGGTTGTGAACTATTCCATCTTTATCATAAAATGATATTTCCTCCTTTCTAGAGTCTACAATTCTATTTATGTTTACAAACCATTTGAGTCAGAGTAATGTGTTGAATGAATCAAAGATATCCTTTATAGAAATGACTTAAAAATCTACTATTTATGTCACTCGTTTGAAATTGACTTCTACTTGTTTCCATGTTCCTAGGGTTTTATCCTTGTACCATCTGTTAGGCTGATAATGTAGTGTGTTTGTTCAAGTTTTGTCTTCCCTATTTGTTCCCACATTCATTTTTGGAGCATGTTTATGTCGGCTCTTAAGTCCACCATTACATTAGTTATTTTATTTTGGTCTATGTTTATTGTAATCATAATTGGTCATGTTTTCCATTGTTTTTTGTTCTTGTTTAGTGTTCTAATTTATGGTATTTTATTTTGTTCATTCTAGTATTTGCAAAATTTTCTTAATTATCTAGTAGGTTATATTTTTTAGACATTATTATCAATTTTTTGAGTATACCTACTTTGTGTTTGGAAAATTATTCATTTTGTTCTATTTCTTGCTTTGATTCACTTACGATAGTTTTCTCTGTTTCTTCTATTATTTGATCATGTTGTTTCTTAGTTGGAGGGAATTATTCCTCATTTGATTTAGTTTCTTCCTTTGTAGTTTCATGTTTGTCGTATGCAGTGTTGGTTCCTTGTCTTGTTATTACTAGTACTTTGTTGTAGGTATGATATTCTACTTAAAATTTATTAGTCTCCTTAGGTTTGGTATCAACCCATTTAGCTCTTTGGCATATTTTAGTGTTTTCCTTAATAGTCTTTCTCCTCTAGATGTATTTAGATTTTGGAGTTCATCACTTTTTGATTGTGGTGCCACATTCCTACAATAGGTTTGGGTTTTGTCATAATTGAATATGCCATGTTTTGTGCTCCCACAAAATCCATAGGGGTTTTTCCTATCACCTTAACATTTTATTGCAAAGTGACATGTAGCATCAGTTCATATTCTACTTCCTCTCCCTCATGAAATTGGCCTCTTTCAATACATGGGTATTGAGTTTCTTGATTTTGTATGGAGTTAATATTCCTCTTATATTGTCATTGCGGTACTTTGTATTTGTGGTCCTGTTGATGAATTATTTTTTCCAATCCTTTGACATATGAATTTTTTTTTTAGATGCTACATGGTTTGTTATGGTTCGGTCTAATCTTAATTGAAATAATTGTGAGGGACAATCTTTTGTTTCATGGTCATCTCATTCCCAACAAGTGTTGCAATAGATGCAGTTTATCCTTTTGGGAAATGCCTATAAATCTACCATTAGTCTATTAGCTTTCTTCTCTCCAATATCCTCTAGGAATTCATTTCTTATGTGTCCCTCTCATCCATAGTAGATACACCAGATATTCAGTATCATTGCAAGCATATCTTATTTTGTCATAAGGTCTTGTTAGAGACTTAATTGTTCTACCCCTAGTTTTAGTTTCTCCATTTATTTGTTTTCTTTTTTCCTTTCTTGTTTCCACCAAGATTGGTTTTCAATTAAACATGCCAAAGTATCAAGTTCCAGATGTAACAAAGAAAAAGGGAACCCTAAATTTTATGTCTAAAAACCTAGGGTCAATTTTGCTCTTTTTCAAGGGTACATTAGGATGCAAATCAACTAGGTGATTAGATTAACTTTCAACCATGAAGGTGAGCCAATCATACATGGACCTACATATTTTTGAGCCTTGGAAATGGGTTAGAATTGTTTTTCCTTGATTAACCTAATTAGACTATGTGCCCTACTATAAAAAAAATGCAAGAAATTGATGACTGATAAGTGGCGACAAAAGTTTGCAGGTAGATCTAAGAAGGGTAGAGTGTTGTGTACCTATCATGAAAATTTGAATTTAATCACTATAGGAGGACATAGTTTCCCAAGTGTGTCTGTATCTTTGTAGGGCTACCCCAAATCTATTTTCACAATCCTCTGATGCCAGATCTAATCTTTTGATTAGATCGCCTACAAATTTGTCAGATCGTTGTCAAATAATTCTATAGGTGGGTTTCCATGAGTTGACAAGGTGTAGGGTTTTGAATTTAAACATGGATAAATGATCTTCAAACTCCTTTCAATCCTTTCCAAACCTGAAACCTACATATTCAAAGAGAGAGGAAATGTTTTGCCCTTTAGGGGCTTACCTTAGTCAAACCCTGTGCTAGTGTTTCCACTTCCACAATGGTATTTGCAAATGATAAAAGGATAAATGATAGGAAGGAATGATGAATCCACAAAGTGTTGCAACTTACCACCCTTCAATGGCTTCCTTGAAGGACTAAAGTCATACACATCACCTTAAGGTATTGGATCTTGCTTGCTTGAATTGCTTGGAGACCTACAAAAAGGGTTAGTCTTCACAAACATGAAAACATGAACTCACATACACTTTGAAATGATGCTTGGATCTTGAATTTTTGCAATAATATTCACAAATATGTCCTTGATTTCCCTTGATTTATCTTAGGATCTTCAACTTGCTCTCCTTTCATGAATTGCTTCCTTCGTCATAAAATTGCCTTCTAATTGCTCTAAATGAGAGGAAAACATGCTTTTTTATATGCATTTTAAGTAATCCTTTTGGGCAAGGGTTGAATTGGGGTCATTTCCAAATCATAAAATCTTGCCAATTAAAATTTCAAATATTCAAATTTTTGCCTCAAGGACAGTGACGCCACTAAATTTCATAAAGCGTCCAAAATAACATAAGTGTTTGAGACCTATTTTTTGACCCAAATTTATAGGGATGATGAGGAATTAAATATATTTTTATTAATTTTGTCACAAAATTGGAATTTTTTTATTATAATTAAAGTTATGGGAAAAAGGGTTGTCAAGGTAGTGTGAAATTGTCAAGGGTGACAACTTTTGACATACATTTAGCTCCCACTTTAGTGAGAGTATGAACTTAGGCCTAGAATCAAACTAAGGGAAGAATATGTCAAGAGGGGTTCAATTGTTCAATGTTGAAGATATAGGATGACTATGAATCTAGGGGAAGTGCACAAGCCCCCAGGATCTAATATCCTACAACAAAAAAACATTGGGACAAAGGAACACACATGTGTGGAATAAAATGCAGCAAGACAACATACACAAACATAGATGTTGAAAACACAAAGCATACACAATGAAAACACATGGAATTTTATAACATATAAATGGAAAGAAAATGAACACAAACATGATGCAAACACGAAGAAGACACACAACAAAACACAAGGTTAGTACTAAAGGGATTCAAGTCAATAAGGAAAAGAGACCTCAACCTTAAATTTGTCTCAAATATAAAACATCATCCATTGAATGTGTTATCTAACAAAATGATTCTCTCATGAGAATGTAAAATCACTTATGAGCCACATGGATCTATTGTCTAGTAAGTTGTGTTATGGTAGGTTTCCATGCACAATATTATGGGTTCCACAAGTCTAGCAAGTTGTGTTATGCTAGACACTCATGAAACACATAGCTCTATTGGTAAGCAAGTGTTGTGTTATGCTCGGTTTCCATGTTAAGGTATTCATGACACACAATAGAAAAGTCTGATATTTGATAGGTGAATCATAAATGGAGGGAAACACAGGCTAGTGAAGTTCGATATATAGGTGAATCACAAATAGAGGGCACCCCGAGCTAGTGAAGTCTGATATTCACTAGGTGTGCCCCCAAGACAAAGTAGAAAAATGAGAAACACACTAGGTCTAGTGAAGTCTGTTATCACTAGGTGTGCACCCATTAACAACCATAAAAAGAGTTATACCCCCAAGAACCTTGATAAGGTGTCATCAAAATAATCAAGATGTTATTCCAATGCAATACTAAGTTTAATGTGTGTGAACAAAGTGAAGCAAAAATGCCAAACTCACCTAAGAGGGTGTACAAACTTGCCTAAGGAGTCACATAAACAACAAGAAGATTAAGGCCAAGACCTCAAGGGTTGTTATAATAACACCACCACAAAAGGTGATTTAGAAAAAAACAACAAAGGTTCTTTTCTCAATATATGAAAGGTCACACCTTAGGGATCATCACATAGGACATCACCACCAAGAGAGGACAAGTCATGGAATAGAAGAGTTCGCGGGAATACTAGCCATAGTATTATCACCAAGGGGAATGTAATATGACAAGAAAGGTCACACTCTTAGGGGATATCAAGCCCAATATCACCACTAAAGAGACACTAACATAGATCAAGAAGGCCATAATTTAATTGAAAAGGTCACACTTCCTAGGAGATGTATGCTATCATCACTAAAAAGGGACCATTTCACATGCAAATAATAATGGGGGACTATATGCCCCCCCTTAAAATTTCAATGTATTTTCTACACTAACATTTTAAGGAGAAACAAATAGGTCCCTTGCTAGAAGAAATAAACTAAACACAAAGCTACCTAACCCCTTGCCCCCCAAGTGTAGGGACAAAGATGAGCGAATATGGTTTATGATATGATTCTCCTTGCAAAATGAAATATGATTGCATAAAACTTAATTTATACCCCCATGCATGGTAGTGAGTATTGTGTGATACTACAACTACTACATGGCAAGGAGAATAAAATAATGCTATTTGTATGTTGTATGATTTATTGAAGGTATTTTTGATGTTTTCATTTTTTTTGAAGGATAATAACCAAGACCTCTTGTTGTTTCTTACATGTTGGGATCTATGGGGACACAAATACCTTGTTCTTTAACACCACATCCATTTCCATTATATCCAAGTTGTTTTAAAAGTTTATAACCTCTTCCATAAATGGATTCCATTTCTTTCAATGAGGGTGGTTTCTCATAATCACTTTCATCATAAGTAGATGTGTAATTTTTGTTTTCTTCTTTGCTAGAAGTTGTGGAATTTGGTGTTTTTGATGATTTAGTGATAGATTGTGTAGATATCATTGCAACTTATTTCTCTTTTCCTAATTTTGATTGCATAATATTGTATTCTCCCATGAATGTAGGTGTGAAATATAATGATCCCCAATCACTACCCAATAACTTTGTCATTGATGAAAGACAATCAGGATCATCATCGATTTGTAAAAGTTCCAATTTTGAATTTGGTATCAATGTGCTAAGAGGATTTATCATTCCTGTTTCAATTCATAAACAATTTTTAGATTTAGGATAAGCTTTTATAGTGTAAACCTTATTGTTGTAAGTGTATTTCATTAAATGATGAAGTGTTGAAGGAACTCCTTTCATCTCATGAATCCATGGTCTACCCAAGAGAAGATTATATGGAAGATCATGGGGCATCACATGGATGGGAGTTTGCAATACAACCTTACCAACTTTAACACGTAACGTTATCACACCAAGTGTTTGTTTTCCCACATTATCAAAACATTGAATAGACAAATCAATTGGTTGAATTTTAGTCATATTTTCTCTAATTCTATCCAAAAGGTTCACACTACAAACATTAATCCTCAAACCATTATCAATAAGGGTACACCTAATCCCAACCTTGTTAATAACAACCATTATCATCAAAGCCTCATTTTGTTTTTGTGTTTTTGAAGGAGGTAATTCACTTTGATGAAAGACAATATCCACATAACCTAGATTCATACCCTCAATTAAGGTTGCTATATCATTTGGTTGCACACTAGGAGGGACAAAAACTTATTACAAATCATTTTAAAGCATGCCATGGTAAACACCTGGTGATGTTTGAATTAAATCCCACAAGGAAAACTTAGTAGGAGTGTTGTGAAGTTGTTCCACAAGGTTAAATTATTTACCACTACATTGTAGAATGTTAGGTGTGAGTTGGAGATATGGTTGAGGTAATAGGATGGATGTTGGAGTTTGTTTTGGTTGCTTATTGTAGACATGTAAAATTGCCTAATTCGTATCACACATCAGTAATCTTTCACTTTCATCATATTCATCCTTGATCAGTGTGTTTTTATCATTTACATTATTAATTCCCCTTTTAACATCATTTTATATCATTTTCATCTTATTTTCTCTATTAATTAATAATTCTAAATTATTTAATTAATTCATCATATTTCACTATTTTCCTCTAATGTCTCATGATTAAACAATATTTAATTATTTAATTATCTAACTTCCCCTCCCACTCATTTGAAATATTCTTTTTCAATAAAGAATATCCTAATCCTCCATAATTAAATAATCTTGAATTATTTAATTATCCTAATTTCCCTCTCAAAGGCATATTCCCTTGGAATATTCTTTTTAAAAATATCCTAAAATATCTTATTCCTCTCATTCATCCCCATCCCTCCATTTCTTTATCTAATATTCACACTTCATTTCAAAATATCTTGAACCAATTTCCTTAAATTGTGGAGATATTTTGAGTTCAAATTGATCTTGATCCGCCATCTTCCTTGATTCACTCTCTTTCATGGGTCTTGAGGTTTAATCTCAACCATTGATCACAATCATGAAAATATATAAAACAAATAGCATTCCTTCATTATCATACACCTAGAAACTTTGAATTCTTCAAGATAGCATTATCATTGAGTATTTGAGAAATTATCATCTAGGTCATCATCTTCATGTTTTTGCAATCATGGGAGCTTCTTGATTGAGCAATCCAACATACCATCACGATTAAAATGGAATGCAAGGTTTGCACATAGCTTGTTTTCTTTGTTTTGATTTGATTTTCATTTACTATATGTTGATTTCTAACCATGTATACACTCAATTTCATTTGTAAGTGGGATTTGATCTTCTCTTGTTTTGGGTTTTGACAATTCTAACCTTGTTTAATTTCATTCTATTTTCCACTTGTCCCACTTCAAAAATTGGAACGCTTGGTAGGACCCACATCAATGTTTTAACAAAATTCTCTCGAGTTTTTGTTGCTTTCTAGATTTTTGGTGATATCATGTGTTACAGATTTGTGAAGGACCGCCTCTGTCAACCACAAATGACCGCCTCTGATAATTTGGCTACGTTTGACAACTTGGTCACATTTTCTTTCTAACTTTGTAGGGTTTTTCTAATAATCTTTTCGCATGTGTAGGTTTTTTCACATTTTCTAGAGTAATAGAGTCATGTTTGCACATGTCTTTCTACGTCTGTCAATTGTGAACGATCGCCTTTTCTCATCTAGCCATGTTTGATAATCTTCCCATGTTTGTTTTCTTACCATGTAGGGTTTATTTGATCATTTTTTTGTGTCTATAGGTTTTGCCACATTTTCTAGAGTAATCAAGCTGCGTTTGAAAATCTTGCCACGTCTATCAATTGTAAACTATCATGTTTGTGAAAAATTTCATGTCTGTTGAGATAAACAGAGCCGACTTTGTAGGTAATTCTACATTTGATTGTTATATTTGGTCTCAATTTTCTAACATTAACTTTTTTATTTTCAAATTTTCATCTAACCCTAACCAAGTTGTTGTCTATTGTTGTATGCTTTTTAATCTAACACATCTGTGCAACATTCATTTATGGGAAGACAAATTATTTAAAACTTCTAATGCATTTGTGTTGTAGGTTTTGACTGATCCAAGACAATATTTCAAACTACTAATACATTTTTTGCAGGTTCCTTACACAATATTTGATCATTTGATCTTATATGCTTTCTTCATTGGTAGATTAAATCACATGCATTTGGTGCCTTAAAATTAAATTATTTGATGTGTATTATAAATTGGAGTGTATGTATCCTCTCCACTTATTCCTTGTACGATCTTCGGTGAATAGAAATACCTCTAATTTTCTTTTCTTTTCTTTTAATTGAAGGTGTGTTGTCTACGCATTCTCTCCCCTTGCACTACGTGCAATCTTGGGTGATGAGAAATAGCAACACACAAGTCTTCCCTTATTGTTGGTAGGAGGCCTACCTTGGGGTGAAGCCACAATAGTGGTTTAAAATTTGATGGAGGAAGGAAAACTCACAAAAAATGAGCCCATGGATTTTTATTTTTTTTTGGGGGTTCGAAAAAACCAAAAAAAGTGTTCAGTCAAACTAGGGTTCGAGTGAACCAAATTAATGCATGCATGGAGAATTTTTTTTTGAAAACCCCTTTTGGGAAGGAGGTTTGGCCGAACCCCCCTTTTCCCTCATTCTCCCCCTCAAACACTTTGGAAACCTAAATTTTTATGCTTTGAAGCTTGGGTTGAGGATGAAAATGGAGGAGTCTTCACAAACCCAACTGGAATCAAGTAGTCCTTAGACAAGCTATCCAACAATACAATTTTAATATGTTTGGTTTTATTATGTATTTGTTTTTAGTTTTATTAACTTAGAGGTTTTTCATCAAAAGAAATGAGGTCTTTGTTTTGCACATGTGGAAAAATAGTAGATTCTCAATTTTTTTTTTTTGAAAATATGAGTGCACCTAGATATTCAAGTCTCGATCTAACCAAAAAAAGAATTTTGATATATACAAAAAGATATGCATTATATAGTTGTGCTATGTGGTGTAATTGGTTTGATTTGAAACTTGATTAAAGAAAAAATATTCAATAAAACTATCTAACCAAGTGGAAGAACTAGATATCGGAGTTACAAATCCAAATTTGAAAGAATTAAATTTTATCCTTCATGAAAAAAAAGGTTATGCGTTATAAGTTGTGCATCACTTTTTAAAAATGTTGTTTTATGAAAAAAACTAGTTTTCGTGGGAGATGGAAAAAAGAAGTACAATATGATTCCAAAAAAATTAATTTTTTTTATTTTAGAATCTACAAAAAAAATGTGACGAGACTCTAGTTTGCATCATCTTCAAATTCCTCACGGTTTAACCGTTGTAGGTGCTTGAATGTGAAGATTTAGTTAGAAATAATAATTTCAAAGTCCAGTTTGGCCAAAAATTGTAAGCCACTATTGTGGGATAACCCCTTGGGACATATCTTTATTGAGAACCCAAGGGATCGACATCAAGAAACATTTTTCAATGAACTATAAAAATTGGATGAGAGCGAAAGTTGTAGTTCGATCTATGCATGTAGCATACTAGACTATCACTAGGAGTCCAGGGTAATTCCAAATTCCAAGGAGATGTCTATGTAGTCGGCGGTGTTCACAAATGTTCTGCCCACTAAGAACCAATTTTTACTAGAAACCTAAGGCCTTTCAAATGTCTTCTATCATGGTGCATCGTGACGCTATTGGCACAAGAAGTTACTTACCATGTCTAGTCCTTAGTTGAGGAGATAAGGTATCTTGCTAGGGCTTACGCTCTTCCACGACGAGGGGTGTCAAGGTGGTACATGACCTTGGCATACCCTAATCTTCCACTCCTTGTATATGAATTAACACACAAGTGTGGTAAGCCTACTATAGTTAGATAAACCTTTACTGCTAATTAGGTTGTACTTGTTTTATTTTATCAATTTATTGCTAGTGAGCTTTATGGAAGAAATCTTACAAAATATCTCCTTTACCATTTGAGTTAGTCTTGATTGTTTATGCTTGTTGACCATATCACTTTCTTTCAAAACATACACTTAGACTTTGACACATCATTAAACTTGCCAAAAATTTCAAGAAACACAGGAATAGTAACAAAAAATCGTGTTTAATTGTCACAATTTACCGCCTTTCAACAAATTGTCGTGCCTACTTTGATGCATTGCCCCATTTTCATAAACTGTCACTTCTATTCTCTGCATCTTGTTGCTTTTTCTCAAACTATCGCATCTACTTTCTGCATATTGCTATTGTTGCTTACTTTGCCACATTTGTACTTATTGTATTATGTTAGAATCTTTTTCTGCACAAAGTCGTGTCTATCAAAATTGTCGTGTCTGTCTGTTATCAAATTATTGCATTTGTACAATTTGTTGCATTTTCTCTCTGCATATTATTGCTTTTTCCTACACTATCATGTTTTCTTGGGATAGCATAACACATTTGCTTAAGCTATTGCATTTGTCTGTAACATTTTTTCATCTCAGACCTACAAATTCCCAAAACTTAAAGCTATCATAAATTTGTCATCCTAGAACCGAAAACATCTGCCATAATAGTCTTAAATAGTCCTTTTTTCATCAAACATCATAACTATCCTTAAACTTGCTTTTCTTAGGAAACGTCAACATAGTCTTTTGGATCAAAGCTCAAACATCTTCAAACATCAACAACCTTAATCAACATCAGTCTTATGAGACCATCCTTAATATCCCTTTTGGATAAACATCAAACATCCTTTTCGGACATCAACATATCAAACCTATCAACTTTGATAACATCTTTCAATCTCATTTTTCCATATCTTGTGATCTTGTTAACTTAGTGGAACTATCTCCCCCCTAGGTTTACAAATTATCACCATAATCTCTCTTTACTTGTACTCACGAGTCTAGTCCAAACAAAGACATCAACCAATCTTTCATCAACATCTTGAGATCTAACATAAATCAAATTTGTTATCCTTTTGTCCAAATAGTCATCATCAAATCCAAAATTAACTCAAACATCATCCAATCCAAAATCAACTTGAACATCATCCTTTTTTCCAAAGGACTTATCAACACATCCTTTGAAATCTATTTCAAAAAACAAAATCTAAACAACATCATCATCACACATCCTATCATCTCAATTTTTTTTATCTTTCAAGGTCTAGTGTGACTTTTATGTCAACTATAACATCCTAACAACATACAACGTTATCTTGCCCGTTCATTTTTCTAATCTTGAAATAAAAAAAAACATGTCAATGCAAATCTATTACTCGAATATAGTTCCATTCTATACACTCATGAAGTCATCATATCCTACTAGATATAACAACATAACAACTATGGGTGTCCCTAATCAAGACTTTGATATACCTTGTCGCATGTCAAATTTTAATCAATGTCAAAACTTGCAAATGTATCAATCAAACAATCAAAACTTGAATCCATCAATAAACACATCCCAACTCAACAATACCACCAAACATGAGTACACTCCTTTAGGGGAGCCAATTGAGTTTGTGTTAAAGAAGTTGGTTCAATCTAATTTCATCAATCTTCCAAAATCACAAGATGATTTTAAACTTTGTTTCAAACCCTCATGGTACAATGATAATGTTTATTGTGAATACCATAGAACTAAAGGTCATGAAACATCAACTTGCATAAAACTTAAGAACCTTATTGATCAAGGTGAAATCAATGTTGAGGATAACCTTCAAAGCCCATCCATCAATAATCATATTGACAATATTTATACCTTACATAATGAGTTGTAAGATAGATACTTTTTCAAAGCATGATCAAGATAATTCATCAATGTCTAAAATGTCCCATTTCATGACATATTAGGGTCGGCGGTGGTTAGAGAATATATTGTTTGTGTCCTCACATCATTATTATATCATTGATTGTATTTTTACTTCCAAATTATATAATTATTTGAATTCATGACATGAGAGCCAGGTTGTACTTTTGTATATCATATATTATGTGCTTTTACCTGGATTATGCACCACACATATGAGGATGTGTTATGACATTTATTTATTTAATGAAGATATTCATTTGCATTCCATGTTTATGATGAGTTATTATTTTACTTTTGTGAGATTGTTTTGGGATGCAATCCTTACATACATTTCATGCTTATGATTATCACTCCAACTCCTTATTTTAGACCTATCATAGTTAGTGATCTAACAAATCATAAATAGGTCACCTTGGTTAAGTTGTGTTTAATATTATTTTTTTCACATATTCGAATCTTTGTGTTGTGCTTATTTGTTAAAAATTATATTTGGGGGAATTTTTCTTGGTTTATATAATCTAGCAAAGGCGTAGAGTTTCCATGCAAATTTGTAATTCATGAAAACTGCTTCCAAATATCCACTTTTTCTCTTTTTCTCACCTATATAAATTTAGATCTTGTATACAACTTTTGCAACTCTTTCTTGGCAATAATTCCTTGAAGTCGACTGCTAAGGGACTTTTAGTTTTAAACAAGAAAGCCTTGAAATGGATTGGTAAACCCTTGGAGCTAGGT
>VDFB02258558.1:0-65230 GCA_007258455.2 Sequoia sempervirens
TACTTCAAGTGACTCCTTTTCCTGCAAAATGAATTTAAGGAAATTAACCCAATTCCAAACAAAATAGCAGTCCTCGAATCACTAACTATAGGATACTTACAAGATTATAAAAGATAGATAATACAAGAATATGTTGACATCATACAGGAAAAGAAAAACAACCTGTACCTGTGAGTGACGAAGAACCCATTCAATAACCCTGGGACGATGAAGCAGCCCTTCCACAAGATGCCAATGGAGAATCTGCACCATATAGCACCATTTAATGTGCAAAGTGGGCTCAGCATCATTTGTTGCTCGGGAAGGGTCACACGCTTGATGCTGACCAGAGGCCACAAGCAACTGTGGAGACTGATCTCTACTATACGTTCCTGAAACAGCAACATTTTGACAGGATTCATCTAAGAGGGAATCAAGATAATCTATGAAATCCTTTGTCCAAAGTTCCACCCGTTTTCCCAGTGGCTTTTCAGACGGTCGAACCTGCTAAACAGCAAAAGGTTATACCCAATAAGACATCACATCTTATAGCACAGAATGGGAACAAATAACTGAGATTATAATTTTAAATAAAAACTATCTACTTAAAATTTAAATATAACTGCATGGACCTGATTAAGATATGTGATTTTGATGAACCATGTTGCTCGTAACAATGGGACCTTGTGCTTAATAAGTGCTTCAAAAAGAGCCTTCTTCCTATACCCATGAGGTACATGATCAGCTAAAGAACGCAATCTCTTATGTGGTTGTGAAAGGCCCTGTCGAGAATGAACAAACCAGTAACTAAACAATATTTAGTATCCAGTGATTTAAGGACTTATGACTCTCAAATGATTCCAAGTCTTTGAACAAAATTTTATCATTGGACTACTATAACATAAATTTATGTGCTTAATGAAAATGTCTACTAAGGTTTTTTCTTGAATACAGCAAAATAAAACCAATGCAAGTGGGTTCACTGAAACAAAGGGTTTTATGTGTGTTACTTGTCACCAGTAAAAATCTCAGTCAGAAGCAAGCATGGGGGGTGAAGCCAGTGTAGTTTGGAAAAAAACCAATCAAACCATATGACATCCAATTGAACTTATATGATAAACAAAACTAATTCTTCCGCTCAGTTTCAAAAAGGCTCATCTCTAGCACTGAGTCACCAACCAACTTTGTCATTGGTAAAGATTGATCCCTAAAATTCAATACTTCATCAGATGCTTTCCATATGTGTGTACCAAATTTGAGACTTTACTTTGACCATCAATCACCAAAATTTTCTTTGCAAATGACATTTAGTATTCAACATCTTCAAGTTGCCCTACTCAAAGGAAACTCTTATATTGGTATAAACTTAGAAAATCCATGCCACAGCAAACAGAAATGTCCCAAAAAATATTTTAAAAACAAGGATTAACTTAATATTATTTTTTTTCTCTGAACATGATGAAAAGCTGTCGTGTCATGCGACATGCCTAGGAAATCAAATTTGGTTATAACTGTTGTTTTTCAGAATATGTTACAATTGCAGGCCTGTACAAGGTTGCTTTTGTTGGAAATTAATATAATCAAATGATAGTTACTGTCTTACTGCCTTTATCAGTTGCTGTTGCAAGTTCAAAGTATTTGGAGCTGCTCGGATCTGCAACCCTTCACTGGGTTCAGTGGACTCATGACTGCATTACATTGTGATGCTAGACATAGACAGTGGAATTATGGGTTATTCATCATGTCAAATGACTGCAAATATCAACCACTGACCCCACAGAAGATGTTAATAGGTAGTTCAAGGGAATGATGCTCTAAAAAACATCATGACATTCCCCTAAGAAATTCAAGGATCGTGCGTATTTGATGGACCTTTTCAATGATGTAATTCATGATGTAGAGTGCAGAATAGGACCTAGATATAATAGATGATGATGCTAACAACATACTTGCAAAGGAAATGATTGGAAACAAGCATGTTCCATTTTTTACTAATTTAGTGTGAACCTCTCTTTGGTTCTCCAAACTGTTTCCTGCAACCCTAGAGAATGCACTTGCAATCTAAACCCGAAGCATATTGGTCAATTCAAATCAAATAGGCAACTTAGAATCAAACTGCTAACAACTGTGGAACAATTTTTTGGCTCTGCAGTACCAATGAGGGTATTCCTAGAGATCTTGGCAACACAATTAAAGAGAAATGAACACATTGATCACAAAACTTAGCCACGCCCTTTGTGTAAGGATATCTCAATTATTTGTTACTAAATACACACTAGCTTATTAGTCTTGTAGATCTAAAGATCTATTTTATAGAAGATTAGGTTCCACATGCAGCTGAAGATGCAAAACAAATTGATATTCCCTAAAATTAATCCCCTTACCTTTTTTTTTTATTTCTGTGCAGCCTAGAAATCCAACATACATAGTCTCTGAAAGTATATCAGACATGAGCTCCCACAAGATTTGCCACAAGTTTAAATACTAAGTTCAGCAAGCTAGCAGAACCTGTCCTACACTAATTCTACAGAGAGGGCAGAAGAGGAGTATATTTCTAAGAAAAAGTGATCATTCAGCCATTTGTGACCAGTGCCTATTTTGTTGGAAAGTAAAGTCAAGAACTTAAAAGAGGAAAGACGATTCAAGTGGATCTGAAGTAGAGAACTAGAAATGCATATAAGATCCCATCAGTCAAGCTGCAATATTTCTAGCATTCAATTCAAAGACTTAAGAAACTCCACATAACCAGACATATTTAATCATCCATGCCTACTCAAAGAAATCCCATATACTATTATGAAAAGCACTACCCAAAGAATTTGGTATTACAGCTGTTGCAAGAGTCAAATAATCAATAACAAGATGCTAGAAAATATAGCCCCACAGACAAATACATTATCCCCTAAATCTCCTAATCAATTATGGAGACATTGAGATCATGGAGCGAAATCCACCAAACAACACCTCCAGAATTTGCACACATCAATCACTCAACCCTCACAAGCTTTGACATACATCATTTGATCAACGTAAAATACATTACAAGAACCCTTGTACAAAAAGGGCCAAGAGATCTTTTTCTACTAAGTGAAACATGTAGAAATGACTAGCCATCATGCCCTAGATCCTCCATACTGTTAACACTTTGTACTGCAAGATATTTTCTTATTAAATTTGTTCCAACCACCTCACTATTGAAATAATGAATTCTCCAAGTAATGCTGCACATAGTCAAATCAAATCTCTCTAGGCAAGGGAAATTTACTTCAAATTTGCACATTTATTGTTTGCAATAATTAAGCCCATCATGTTGTTCCCAAGTCACAAGCAACACCACAAGAATCTTTATCAATCTGGCAATCAATACCTTCGCCCACCTAACTCCACATGCAGCAAATTTTAATCTTTTCACTTAAAACTTAACACGTGCTTAAATTGGATTAATGCCCTTGAACTCTGGAACTAGATCAACAGCTTGCATTGTTCAACAAACTATCCACACTCAAGGGTTAAACACTAGGAGCAAAGTTGCTTGCGATTTTTTTTAGTCATTTAGCCAAGGTGCAACAATAAAACACACCATTAGTATGAACATTGCTAAGCAGCCTTGCTACATGTAGTTAAGCCCTCCACAAGGTATGCCACTTCAGACCACGTAGTGATTCGTCAATCATTGCTCCATGGGTGGACCCCTTCAAAGTCCTACATACATGCCTCCCGGCCAATAGAATTGTCTTCCACTGCCACATGTCCAACCCCTTTCTTTCAAATCAAATACCTTTACTCATTAAGTCCCGATAATAATCAACAGCTTGCATTGACAGCTGAAAAATCTATGACCAGGGGCAAAACAAGGAAAGTATATGTGAGGGCCCCTTACCTTCCATTGTTTATCCACAAAGCAATGAAAACAAACACATCACCCACATTCAACCTTAGTGAAGACATTAAAAAGTTCCAGGCCTTTGCTGAATATAAAGGGGACCCAGCACCTTTCTCTGACAAAACATGGCCGCATCAATTTGCTCATGGATTAGTTACCTAATATACACCTGGACACTATGGCCCACAATATTACCTATGTGGCCATGCAAAATGTGTGCCCTCAAATAAAAGATTGTAAGCACACTTGAATTAAAAGAATGGCCCCAAATAACCCCACCACCCCTATCATCTAGGACCACACAGCAAATCTCCATTAGTCCATACAGTACAGGCCCATATGAGTCATCAACATATTCTCCTAATGAGGTTGTGACATATCAAGCCAAATGTGCTTTGACAGCAGCCACCTTGCTTATATCTCACCACTGAATCCATTAAAGAGTGCAAATCTAACAGTCAACACCAATCTTCTCAAGATCAATGGCCAAGGGTCAAACACCATGACCCAAAGATGTGCACCAACTTTTCACCATTTCACAACAATGCAATGAGAAATGTACATGTGGCACCAAGCTATACTATATAATCCATTTCAAACCCCATCACATAACAATGAGGACTCACCACATGCTCGCAGAATCCATGCAGCATATCCATGTGTCCACCCCCTCTGATGCAACATATCCACACCTCCATCCCCCTCACATGGCCTATAAAATGATGCCACAAAGACTCTAATACCAACAACCAAAGCACGAGCCTACCACACAAGTTTAAAAAGGGCAAAAACATTAAAATGCTTCAGTCTTATTGATACATGTCAGATTGACTTTGCCACATCACAATGCTTGGACAATTCATTATTGCTGACATGGACCATCTCAAACCATTAGGTGGCAACATTATATTTATTACTGAACAAGCCCATGGTCAATGTTCCTATAGCTGGTTTGTAGTCAACACGCAAACATAAAAATTCTACTTAAATTACATATGACTGCCTATTGCCAGTCACCACACAAATAGAAAGAAAGTGTGGGATCAACAGCAAAGGGCTTAGACATTTTGAACCAGGCTGCCATGACTGCATGCTTGAAGCTCAACAAAGAATCAATAATGGGAAACTCGCATGAGGGCAATGAACAAGATACATGGACACAAGTGACGAAGCTTGGCAAAGGCACAAGATGAAGCCTAGTTACAATATCTCAAATTGGTTACCAATATGAAGGGCACCAAAGCATTCAAACATTTAAAGTGCACGCATTATGATTAAATCAAATGAATCAAAGAAGACTCAAGTTTCCATGATCAACCATGAAGGATTAATGATTAATTATACAGTATCTTATAGATTCTTACATGCGAAGATGAGACTTGCATCCACCTTTATCATGGTGGGGAAACAATAAAAGAATTGAAAGTTCGCCTCCCGAATGGAACAAATAATTTGGCAGAAATGTATGCTCTTCAACATGGCCTAGAAACAGCCATCAAAGATAACATAAAAAAACTGGCCATTGAGGGCGATTCCCGAATAATTATAAGCACCTTGGCCAAGCATAAAACAGTTAACTGGAAGTTAAATAAAATGCTATGGGAATGCCTAGATCTTCTAGACAGGCTAGAGGATTATACTTTTGCCCATATTTTCAAAGAGGGCAATAAAGAGGCCGACTCCCTAGCGAACAAGGCGATCGATGATGATGTCACGTTTACTTAAGGCACAAGGTGGCCACACGCAAGGATACAACCACTCCCATAGTGTGGATGAACAACATATGTATACAAAGTACACCATGCATGATAAACGGCAACGAAGTACAGCATTTAGGAGCCGGCACAGCTTTGGCAATTAAATTTAATGATGATGGCATGTGAGAAGGAACAGAGTCGAGAGAATGAAAGATTTGGCAAAGATCTCCCCGCACGATGTGTGGTATGGTGCGGTCACGGTCTATATCTACCCAGCCCAAGCAGAGAGCAACCTTAGGTATTGTTAGTTGTTGTTTATGGTGTTCTGCAACCATGGACACCCTAGTCAGGTTAACGAGCTTGCAAAGGCAAATGGTGTTTCTTGGAGAAATTACAGCCCAACATTTGAAGGTAATCATGAAAGCACACAGCAACAGATCTCTAAAGGCCGTCAAGCTAATTCTGACGGTGGATTTCTTGGCGGATGATGGACGTTACAGAGATAATTCTGACATCACCTCCTGCTTCATCGCCTCTTTGCTCAACCTTGGCGAATTGAAGGGCATGGTTAGAGAAGTAGCATACGCAGTTTTTAAGAAGCATAACCTGGGTGGCCTCGAGGAGGTGCTGCGAGCTGCAAGGTATGGTGTGGGGCTCCCGCGCCCAAAGGACATTGCTCGGGTGTTGGAGGATGGTGGCATGGTCGAATGGCTGCCTTTTCTCGGAAATTTCCAAACCAAGACATTGATGCAACATCGGGCTCTTGCTGAGAAAGGGAGCCAATATTTGAAAAAAGTAAACAATTTGGAGCCGATAGAGGAATTTGAATGGATCAGGGAATTCATCAATATGCCAACGGTTGGGTTCTGAAGTGGAAGTTTTAGCCATAAGCTATAATGAATATATGTTAGTATATGGTAGGTATTTAAAAAAGTTGTAAATCACTACATGTGATCTGTATCTATGCTCATTTTGTCTCATGGGCCTACTGTAATAGCGAAGGAGCCATGGAGACCGTGATTTTGTAACCACCTTTTTTGATTAATATATATAATATGCAGCAGATGCTGCCCTTATGTATCAAAAAAAAAGTTGTGTCAATGACTTCAAGCTATTTATAGATATTATGGCTGAAAACACCCAATCTAATGGATGTGTGCAAGCTGATGTCTTGACTGACAATTAAGGTGCGTGGAGGATATTCTGGCCATTAAATGTGCTAATGTGAATATTCCTAAATTTGACAGTGACGGACCATGCTTTCAGGAATGGACTTCCTATGATCCTTCTTTACAAAGCATACTGAAATTTTAATCAAACAACCAAGTATGCCCTGTCAGACCCTAGGCTGCAAAGGTGGATGATGCTTCAACATCACTATTCAGTGAGTAATGTATCTATTTCAAATGAAAAGGTTCTACAACAAAACAAATTTAGATGCAATGAAGATGCAAAACTTGACAATCTTATTCAAGTATTATTACAATCTGTGTCACAGCATTCGCCGAATTTCATGGTTGAAGTTTGAAATTCGGCGAACATTTTAAAAATTATAAAATTCATTAAAATTCGCACCTAGATTCGTACGGAAAATGGTGACTGTATTTTTATTACAATATATTTTCGCATAGTAGTTTTTATTAGGGTTTTTGAGCACAGTATCTCCTGCTAGCGGCTAGGTCACAACACACTTCTTCAAGGCGCGACAGCAGAGAAACGGTGGGCGAAAGGAGTTTGAACATTGAAGTCCACCAGCCACTCGGGATAAGTCTAAACGCAATAACCATGTCTCGCTGACCGATTCTCTTTATTTCTTGCTGCCAGAGCTGAGAGTGTTGAATGCTGCTGTAAGTTGCGACAGGCCCTGCACAAGTAGGCTGTTGCGATTTATTTGTAGTTAAAAGTGTTTTTATATATATATTTGTTTTAAGTTTTCTATCTTCAAAACAAAAAAATTAAACATGCATTCGTTCATTAAAAAGTAATATTATTTTATTTATATTAATTTTTATTAAAGATTAACATTTAATATATTTAAATTTAATATTATTTTTGCTTTATTTATTTACTTTTATTTATTTATTGATATTAACATTTAATAATTGAACAAATTTATTTTAAGTTTTTCTATAATTTAAAAAAATTTAAACATGCATTCCTTCATTAAAAAAATTAATATTATTTTATTTATATTAATTTTTTATTAAATAATTAACATTTAATATATTTAAATTTAATATTATTTTTACTTTATTTATTTATTTACTTTTATTTATTAATATCAATATTTAATTATTAAACAAATTAAGTATTTAAATTATTATTTTTAACTTATCAACTTAATATAACATTATTTTAGACTTTAGTATTTATAAATTATTATTTTCTGAATATATTATTTATATTAAAAAATAAAATTATATAAGGCAAAGTTAATCTTGAATATATTACCTCATATATATTTTTAGTATATAATAACTACTAGTTTTTATATACTATTAATAATATTTAATTTCTTTTAGACAATTTTATAGATATATTACTTATATTTATAAAAAAAATAAAAAATTACATAAGGCGAATTTAATCTGAATTTTTTACTTTTTGAATTTTTTCCTTGCCAAACTTCATCCGAATTTCAATGTTGCCAAACTCAAATTCAAATTTGAACCTTGTGACTTAGATTACAATCATTTTCATTAATTGTCAGACCCATTGAACGGAGGAATCAGTTAAACATCAGACACCATATTATGAATAGAAGCTGTCCAAATAAAAGGCTGCCACTTTTCCCAATAGACTTTTATTGCCAATTTAAAGAAAAACACGTTCACTTCAAAGCCTATTAGCCAAAGTGGCAATCTTTTATTTGGATATGATGTACTCAACATAAAACAAAAAACAAAGGCTAGGAGACACAAGTACTCAACATTGGCGAACATATAAAAAGCTCAATGTTCAATAATTTCTTATCTCCTACATAGTAGAGGATAAAGGATATAGAACAGAGGCAAACCTCAATCCACTTTCTTTTGAAGTCTTCCCCACAAGTTCGCAGGTCTGGAAACAAACCGGATTTTGTTAACAATGGTCCAGACAAGGGCACGCCATAAACTTGTCCAGCCTGTTTTACACCAAAAAACAAATGATTGATGTTGGACAAATATGCAATCTAACAAGGGAATACCCACTATTTAAATCTAAGGAAACTCATTCAGAACCAAGCAAGAAAAACAATTTTAAGATGTTTGATGGAAATATAACATTAACATCACAGCAATGCTTCAAAATCTACCTTGCGCTTTTGCACCCGAGCATCATTGATGGCCCTAAGACGCTTCCGAATTGACTAGAAAATGAAGTTAAAATAATGGTGAGCAAAAAGGCATGAAGGACATATAAGCTATGGAAAAGAGCATACAAAAGAGTTCATAAATACACCAAACTAGTTTGTCGTATATGGAAACCATCTAGATCTATGAACAATGCCCCAGGCCCCCATCCATCCCAAAATGCATTGATTTTCCAAACAAATAGATGCGAAATTCGAAATCACGCAACCATGAGTAATAATTGCCCATTCAGCTAGAGCTGAAGCTGATGCAGTTAAGTGAAAAAAGATATTTATATTTTATATTTGGTAGTTTTAACTTACATGGTTGACTTCTATATTATTTTAATTTAATACTTTTGTAGATTGTTAAGATTCGATTTATCTCCCACAAAATTGTATTGAGATAGCTTGTGAAGTAGAAACCTTAAGATTGTGCCAATAAAATCAAACTCAATGAGAACCTGAAAAAGAAATGATCTACCTATAAACAATGAGTGACGAGCCAATGTCCAATATTTGCTCAGTTTTTTGAGCCCCTCATTAAAATGATCAGAATTAAAATAAGTACAATAACTGCTCGGCCAAAATTATGATGGTGTTGACTTCATGCTTGAAAATGAGTGACATAAAAGAAAGAATAAGATCCATTTTGAAAAAATTAAAAAATAAATGGCAAACATTCACAACAAGGGTGGACAAAATGGCCACCGAGCTGCATCTCTTTCCATGTGATTTATATTCAAAGCAATAGAGGCACATTACAAGGAAAGTGAAGTTTCAGGAGGTTTACAAAAAGTTCCCATAATAAAATTGGGATGTTTACAGTCTCAAATGCCAAACAGGATAATTTAGAAATCTACACAGAAACTACTGAAAGGCTCGTTGTGCATGTTGGTACTTCCATAACAATGATCACAATTCCCAAGTACCTACTGCCTGTTTTCACTGAAGTTTTATCAAAGGTGTGTTTTGTAACTCTCCAAATTTAGTTTTCTTAACTTCTATAAATCAGAAGTTTAAATTTTTCGATTAAATTTTTTACGATAATTCAGAAATGAAATTCTCTATAAAGTTTGCCTCTACATGTGAGTTCCTATTCAGCTGAGTGGAATTGGTGTACATACTCCTTAATCCACTCAGTTAAATACAAAAAGGTTGGCAGCAAGAAAGCAGAGGAAATGATCTTTGTGCATTCTAACTTGGAGAGAAGAAAGTGCCAGATCTAACAAAGAGGCGTAGTATCTCTTGAGGAAGATAAAATTTGTCATCTATAACCCTAAAAGATCTTGAAAGGTTAGTGCACACTTAAACACAAATGAGATAGCCATTTAAAATACTTATTTATAATATACATTATTAAATACCACATGAGATAAATTAAAAAATCCACATAAAAAAAATGATCACAATTCCCAAGTACCTACTGCCTGTTTTCACTGAAGTTTTATCAAAGGTGTGTTTTGTAACTCTCCAAATTTAGTTTTCTTAAACATCTATAAATCAGAAGTTTAAATTTTTCGATTAAATTTTTACGATAATTCAGAATTGAAATTCTCTATAAAGTTTGCCTCTACATGTGAGTTCCTATTCAGCTGAGTGGAATTGGTGCACATACTCCTTAATCCACTCAGTTAAATACAAAAAGGTTGGCAGCAAAAAAGCAGAGGAAATGATCATTGTGCATTCTAACTTGGAGAGAAGAAAGTGCCAGATCTAACAAAGAGGCGTAGTATCTCTTGAGGAAGATAAAATTTGTCAACTATAACCCTAAAAGATCTTGAAAGGTTAGTGCACACTTAAAACACAAATGAGATAGCCATTTAAAATACTTATTTATAATATACATTATTAAATACCACATGAGATAAATTAAAAAATCCACATAAAAACGGCAACTAAAACTTCAAGATGAATCACCAAAAAATCTAAACTTGATGATTTGCAAAATGTACCGATACAAATAACTTATAAGGCAAAATTGATTAACAAGTCGAAAAAAATGCAATAAAATAATCATTCACATCCAAAATACTATGGAAATAATCAATTGGAGAAAGATACCTCTTTATATTGATTAATAAGCAGTTTAGACCAAATTGTAGATCCAAGAAGTGACAAATTAATCTCTCGGTTGTCCTGTAATATCCAGTCAGAGAAAATTGAAGGTTAAGAAATGATTCAGAGAGAGAAAACTGACCACAAATGAACTATACATCATACTTGCTAACTACAAAACCAAACATTGATCCACAATATGATCTATGTTGACAACACTTATATAGGATATATTCACACTATCGTGTCTAACCAACCTGCTATATTCCATGTTAAAGGATCAAAGGCTTCACCAACAAATTCTTGATAAATATCTAGATGAGAGAATAACAATTAACAGATTATACAATTGACCAAATTAAGACTTCTCTACATTCTTAGGGTGTAGTTAAATAATTTACAATTTACAAAGCCCTAGATAGATCGCTTTCTACCATTAACGGTAGGATTAGCCAATAACTATCAGCTAACTAAAAACTTATAATAGTGTTGAAAAAGTACTAGATATTGTATTTGGACATCAATGGTTCTAGTTGACGACCAGACGAAAAGTGTTGATCCAAACATGTGTGTATTGCAATCATGTCATACCACTGATGCCATGAACCCATTATATACTCTCTCTAACCAAGGGGCAAATAAGAAGAAAAATCCCCGTGATAAATGGGATACCCAACTTTGTTCCTTGTACCTAAAACAAAGAATATGAGAACTTCCCACATTCCAACAATGCCAAAATAGGTGCAAGAAGTCTCCAAAGATGAAACCATAGGACAAATAAAACAATCAGAACATTCCACCATTAATGGAATGATCAAGAAAGTCCCAAAACAAAAACTATCCTTCCAGATTCT
Organism: Sequoia sempervirens; assembly: GCA_007258455.2. Taxonomy (NCBI): domain Eukaryota; kingdom Viridiplantae; phylum Streptophyta; class Pinopsida; order Cupressales; family Cupressaceae; genus Sequoia; species Sequoia sempervirens. Next base: position 11,803 of record VDFB02258558.1, read on the forward strand.
GCCAAAAAGTATTCTTACAAAATGAATTTTGATGGAGTAGCTAGAGGAACCCTGGGGTCAGCTGGTGCAGGTGTGGTGTTCCATTCTTCTAGCAGCCAATTTGTTAAAGGGACTTCTTTCTTTTTAGGTATAAAATTGAATAATGAAAACAGAAGTTTTGTCTGTTCTTAAGGGATAAATTAGTAGTCTCCTCTGGAATTAAAAGTTTGGAAGTGGAAGGGGACTCCCTTGTAGTGATCAACAGCTTGAATAAGAACAAAATGCAGGACTGGAGATTGAACAGCATCTTAGATTAAGGTCAGCTTTTGTGCAGTCATTTTGACAAGGTTGTGCTTAGTCATTACTTTCAGGAAACTAACATGATCACTGACTGTCATGCTAACACAGGGTAGATGAACTTTCCTTCTCCTAAAACTCTGTGATGATCTAGATGAGTGGAATTTGATGCAAATGTTGGAGAAGGAATCCATTGACGGAAAAAACATAATGGTTCCAAACTTCTAATCTCCACCTATATCTTCCTGCAAGCAGAAGTGATCATATCTCTAGATATGAATTGGCTTTGTTTGAAAAGCCTTTATGTGGAAATGTTTGTTCCTGCATTTTTTTCTATGCCTGGGTACATGTTGCACCCTTCATTTGTGGGTACCAAGATTTATATCTCCTGCCATTGCTCCCTTACAACACAATGTTTGTGCTTTTGTCTTGTATTGTGAGCTTTTCTTTGTGCAAGGTCTGCAGATTACAACTCGCCCCCGTTACACCACTTTCCTTATAGCAAGCTCTCCAACCACCACTTTAAGGAAAAAAATTTAGCATTTCAGACACATTTTGACTCTGCATTTTGTGAAAGAGGTGATGGGTGAAAAGAGGCTTGCCAACTCAGGGGCTGTCTAGACATGCTCTTTGTTTACTGAGGATTTGATCCATAAACTGGAGGCCTAAGTATCTCAATCAGTTGCAACTTGCAAGGGAATGGATTCTCAATCGAATCCTTCCTTGTGATGATCTTGATCTATTGGGGGATAATCTAAATGATGAAATCCCTTCCAGCTCTTCCTTGGAAGCTTCCATCAGAAGTTAATAGTTGCAAGGTGTATTGTATTCCATGTTGCAAAATAATGAAGATATGGCTATGTGTTTGGAAAACCTAAAGATAAGGCAAGCGTGTTTGGAAATTCATTGCGCCTACCACCTTCCTACCACAGTGAAGATTGGTTTCTCAAGCTCTTTGCAGATCACCCATAAAGCCAGGTTGCTCTCCAAGGATGACGATGATCCAGATCTCTCAGGCTGTGTTGGCCTGTAGAGGCAACCATACATAGGTAACAAGTAGTTGTTTTGTAGTTATGTTACTTCTCTTTACTACAAGGTGGGTGGCTTTTTGATACTTTAGACTGTTTTGGTCTTTACCGGTTTATCCAGTCATTTATGCATGTAGATTTCTTTTCTAGGAGAGGGCACTATAGAACCCTGGTTTAACCTATCAAAAAAATGATCACAACAGAACTAGTAAAAAGTGGATAAAATGGTCATTAATTCCATAAAAGGCATCCTGGAGAGAATCTGGGTTGTATGACAGTCAAGGAAATGAATACTTTAAGTGTGGACCGTACATGGAAATGGAGAAACAACCTATAATTTTGTTAAGGGAATCATGTGCACATGTTGTTGGTAGGCTACCAAGTGGTAGTTTCAATCGTGACACAAGAGTCAAACCACTACAATATAATACAGCCAGTGTATAATTAATGATGTGAAGGGAATGGTGAAATAGTGCATTAAATGGCCTTTGTGAATGTCTTGAAAAAGCACAACAGTAAAGTTCAGAGGATAGGAAACAAGGGCACCAGTTTTGACTCCTAAAACAGTCAAAGTAAAATTTCTTCTAATTTCTCCTTGGTCTATGCTGCTTTTCTCAAATTTCTCCCAACAATTATATCTGAATACATTCACTGACAATGGTATTAATTTTGCAAGGAGGAAAAGCTCAATACAATTCTTAACAAGCTAATTATTCTCTTTACAATTAAGACATCTTGTAATTTCTCATTTATTGGCAGCACTAAAACATTTAAGAGGATTGGTGAAACTAGTGCACTAAACGGCCTTTGTGCATGTCTTGAAAAAGTAAGACACTAAAGTTCAGAGGATATGAAACAAAGGCACCATTTCTATTGGACTCCTATTAACAGTTAGAGAAGGAAGATTTCTTCTAATTTCTCCTTGGTCTCACATGCTGCTTTTCTCAAATTTGTCCCAACTATTATATCTGAATACATTCACTGACAACAGTATTTATTTTGCAAGGAAGAAAAAGCTCAATACAATTCTTAACAAGCTAATTATACTCTCTATGATTAAGACCTCTTGCAATTTCTCATTCATTGGCAGCACTAAACACCCTTTCAATACCACTACTACACACACACAGAGGCCAACTGACCTATGCAATGGCATTTCTCCTGGCATACCACTCTACTCAGATGCCCCTGCATACAGTCCCTCGACAAAGTGGTTCTACTCCATCTTAACACCACGACTTTCCTCCATCTCAACGTTATGAATCTACTTCTTCCTAACCACCAATTTATTTGTCAGTATGGTTGTGACACCAGCCTTGGATGTTAGGAGAGATTCTAGAGGGAGTTCTTTGCTCCCTCCTTGCACCACCATGCCTGACACCCTCTGGCCTTCCTCATTCCCCGATGAGCATTACCAAGATTGTGTTTTGGTCCTTTCACGGTGATCAACAACAGCACTGATGATTCCTCCCTTCCAAGCCCCAACAAATATATTTGATGAAATTTATATCCTATCCTTCCTGTCTTCATCAGCCCTTGCTCTCTATGGATTTTGTTCCACCCACATGGTTATTTGTATTGGTTTCTTAACCACTTGCATTGGTGTTGCACTGCTTCATTTTATTTTTAATGCTTTTGTTCCTTTCTTTTGCTTTCCTAGGATATTCTCTTCCTAGAACTTTCTACCGTAAACCAATGTATTCTCAAGTCACATTGACCTACTTAAGGTCATTCATGGACATTAATATATTTATCTAAAGCTGGTTTCTCAAATTTGTCTCACTACCAACATCTAAATGCAATCAATTGAAGATAGGCATTTATTTTGCAAGGAGGAAAATCATAATGCAATCCTTAATGAACCAATTACATTCTCTAGGTGCATCCAAAAGTAAGCAACATGAAAAAGGTCGATCACTTGTGATCCTTATACTTGCAGCCTGAGAGATTCTATGTGCCATAACAGGGAACAATAAATGAGTAGAATAATTTCTGCATATGATAATTGTATCTTGTAAAAAAGTAGATTGCTTGTATTACAATAAGTTAAGAACTAACATGTACAAGACAAACAATCTCCGTAAGTAGTGGTAACATTTTATAATAGATAAAGTGCTAAGAATATAGATACTTGCATCTGCCCATATTAAAATCTTAAAACTTAATATATGCATCATAGACCGCAAATACAGTTTCAAATCTATCTTTGCATCATAGATCACAAATACAGTCTGAAATTTATCTTCTACTGCATCCCTAAGATCAAGCAAAAGACACAAAGATGAGTTTTCATATGCTCAGTTCCCTAGGTTGAGATTAAATTGACTTACAAGATTTGTCATCTTGAGTAAGCTCTACTCTTGTGTCAGTGGGTTCAGATTTAAGGCTTAGGATCAATTACAAGTTAGATGTTTGATTAGCTTGTAAGCTATTTGCAATTATTAAAACTTTGAAAACATTTTTTTTAAGTCAATCCCCAACCCCCAAGCCACCTGGACCAATTCAATCAAAAGCCTCGGATCTATAAGACTACAAAACCCATAATGATAATGAAACTATGTATTTACATTATGATCCATGTAATTGTCCTGAGGATTATTCCTATTGGTAACGATTACAAACCACATCAGAGTTCCAGAATTGTTTGACACATAGACGCTCAAAGATCAAACCATAAAATAAAGTCTATCCTTTACCAATACTGTATCTCAACGAGCATACTCACTGCAAATTTAAAATTCATTTAATTTTAAATATCTATGTTGACTAATAAAACTGTATAAATGTAGTAAGATGCACGTAATTGTTCCAAGCTATGTTGCTGGCTTGAGGTTTGGATCTGGTTTCAGGGTTTGGATTTAGTGGTTCAGCAAATTCTTTCCCCAGGTTCGGTACAACTAGGTTCAGCCATACAATATATTAATAAAATATAAAAATAATATAAATATAAATGTATTAATAAAACAAGAAACATATTTTATATCCATTTATATAAACATAGAATATAATATATATATATATATATATATGGGAAATACTTCAACAAAATCACAGGCTTCAGAGGTTACAATAAGCCATAAGTGGCTAAATATGGACATTTGATGAACAAAGACTGCTACATATCCAGAGATTACGAAGGATTCAAAAACTAAAGATAGTAGAGGCCTATGTATAAATAGTTTGCTGATGTATTTCCCACATAGACGCCTATAGCTGCCATTCAAATATATTTTCAAGTCTTTATGTCCCCTGACTATGCATATTGCGTGGCATCATCAATGAATCAATAGTAGAATCTGGAGCTTAATCTGCAAACTGTAAAAGATCATGTATAGAATACAAATTCAGAGTGTATGATGGAATAAAGAGTCATAGATATTACTCATTCATATGTTAAAAACCAGTTCATAACTAGACAACCCTCTCTTGAAAACTTATGAGAAGAAAATTTACAGGGCTTAATTGCAATTTTAAAGAAAAACATATATTTATGCGAAGAAAACTGACAGAGATTAACTACAATTAATTGGTCCTAAAAATCTGTTTCTTAAATTCTTTTAAACGAAAAGTTATTTTTTCCAGAATTCACCCTGAGTACACCCAGGGTTCATAACCAGGATTGTGGGTTCATCCCATGTATATCTCAGACATACCTGTAATGAACCCACAGTCCCAGGTATGAACATTTGGCCGTATCAAGGAGGGACCAGACCAGGGGTCTGTCTCAGTCCAGATCGATATGGGTATGTACTATAAATGGGTGATCCTGGTAACATATGTTCTGAGAATCACTCCTATTGATGAAGAATGAGGATTATGAGTCACATCACACAGTTCCAGAAATTTTTGCCACATAAAAGACTGAAAGATCAAACTATCTAATGTGATCAATATAATTGTCCTGAGAATTACTCCTATTAATAAGGATTATGGACCATGTCATAGTTCCAGAAAAAAATTCCACATAGAAGACTCAAAGATCAAATCATTAAATAAAGTGTGTCATTAACAATATTATAATCTCAACAAGTGGAAGACCACTAAAAAATTTAAATTTCATTTTATATCTAACATGATTGATAAGACTAAGCAACGTAGGAAGATGCAAACAATACTTGAGGCAACCTTGTCTCATAGATAAACCTTTAAGCATGATAAAAAGAAATGTTTTGTCATACTTTTGGAGTATAGATTTGAAGGGACAAAATATATATTACTTGTCTTTTTAGCATATAGTATAATGTCTACTATACGCCAAACAAAATTCAGTTCTCTGCTTTATATTGGCTAGTGTTGTATCGGTAAACATTTGCATGTGTATCAATAGCATACTCTTCTATCCTGTCAAATCATTAACAATCCAATTCAGCCTTTTCCATTATGTAAAATTGCAGTTATTTTGCAGTTTGCAGTTACATGTTGCAAAGATAACTTACCACACAGGATGAAGTGAGAAAGAATAAGGCAGCTTAAAAAATTTCATAGCTGTGGCATGTCAGTAAACAAGGCATTGCTATATTTATTATTTATATGATAGATTTACAACTCCCTCTATATTCTGTAAAGTTTACACAGACATTATTTTAAGACAATATAATATTCTTTGGACCCCAGTTGCAATAAGACTGAGAATTAGAAATCATTTATTTAATATTTCTGTGCAAGCCATTGCTGAATCTCAGGCATGCAAAGAAAAATACTCTATAATAATAACAATTTTCTGTTTTTACATTCTATCATCTAAAGACTAGGAGTCTTTCGACATTGAAATGAAAAATCATGTACTGAGATAATTAAAAGGCCTTTAAAGTTTAAAATATATAAATTGCAGTAGCTAGCATATACAAAGAATTAACCATCCTCAGTACTAGTATAGATATCTTAAATAATCTATCTAAAAAAATGCCTAGAGATATTAATTTAGAGCTATTTTATTTCTCTTAAGTTTTTTTTTAATTATGAAATAGCACATTAATTTTTAAAATTTTATTTTTACTTATTTTCTATATTTTTGGTTAATTATTTAGTTTTTAAATTAAAAATTTTAAAATAGTATTTATACATCTATCTAACAACTAGAGTAAAATTTATTTTACATTAAATATGAAAAAAGCAGCATTAAAATTAGCATAAACTCGATTATGATTGTTCTTCTTCTCCTTTTCAAAGTGTACCAAGAAAGTCTCGAAGTAAAGTAGAGAGAAATGTCGGAAAATTGAAAATTATCTTGTATATATTAAATGAAACACAAAGGTGTGTAAGATTTTTGAGGGTAGTGTTGATGAGGGCATATCTTTCTTTTTATGTGCTCCTTATTTTGGAAATACTATGTTTATTACTAAATATTAATTTTTTGACATGCAAATGACTGTCAAATTTAAGGTAAAAGGTAAAAGCTTTTTCAACACACTCACACCCTTACACTCCACCCTTTCCTACCATTGTAGAATGCCTCTCAGCATTAACAAGATGCACTTAACATATTCAAGGTATATAATGCTTCATAGTTCTGTCTGGTAGCATCAATAATCCAACTCAAAGACATCAAGATACTAGATTTTAGATGAAAATAATATTAATAAAATAACATCAAAATGCATCAATATACACAATAGACATATTTTCACAAGTTGAACAACTGGTGACTTGTGATATTAAGAGAGAATACCAATCTCACCCTGGAAATCCATGATGCCAGATATTTAAGAGCATTAAAAATATGGACTTGCAAAAGAAATTGAACACACCAATTAAGTAGATTTGCATCTCCATGAACTAATCACTACAAAAATGAATTTCAAAGCACCTACAGAAACACACCTCAATACCATCAACTGATTCCTTGTAGCCAGTTTGGACAGCCTCACGAGTTAATGTCTCTTCAGGACAGGTTGATGATGGAGGATAGAACTCAGGTGGTCCAAGCCTTAAAAAACACAAACCCTGTTAAAACCATAGAATTTGACATATACAAAAGTACATATCACAGACTCCAGAAATCAAAATATTGTTACTATTAATTGATACATGGCACTGGCCTTGGTGATACATGGACTGTTCAAGGAATTAACAACATTAAAACAAGGAAACTAGTCATTAAAACATTATAACTGTGAGACTCCTCTCTTTTGCCTCTATGGCTGATTTGTTATGGGTTCAGGCCCTTCCCGCTTTATCTAATCAAAACAACTAGGATTTGCATTAAAATTGTTGAGAGAAAACCCATTAACTTAAGAGGCAATATGAAAACATGCCCCCACAACAACGAAATGCAAAAATAGAGAATCTTACCGTGAATTCAGAACCTCCTTATCACACTTTGGCTTGTAGGGTGTCAATTGCACAGGACGTCTGAAAACAAAGCAGAAAAAAAAAAATTAAATAAATTACAGAAGTGCAACTCAAAATAATGTAATTTCCTATACAAAAAATGAGAGCAAATAATAACAGAGTTAATGAAAAGGGCATGTATTAGTAGAAAAAAGAAGAGATTCAATGGTTGATTGGAACATAAAAGAGATGCTTAATTTAGTCATTTTATCCACTAGAATTAAAGAGCTTCAAATGCATGTAATCTCTTCCAATGGCTATTAATATCTCTCAATAGAAGACATGGGAATTGAAAATCCTCCTAAATTTGCATGTTTTCCCTTGTTTAATATTATTCAATTGCTTATAACAACAAGTCATACTACATATTGTTTAAGTTCATTGAAAAAACAGACTATAACCTGAGAGTTCAAAGTCAATTGCCCAATCACATATGCATGCATCTTTTAAGAATGTACATAATCACAACTGTACTGCCACCGACAAGTATTTCAAGCAACCTTGCTTATTCTCTCGTATAAAGATTTATATCACATTTTGCAAATCCTCTATGACTCACTGCCAGGTAATAAGTTTGTCTTAGTACAGGCAAGGGTGTTTCAACAACAATTTCATGTTTTCTTCCTTGTGAATCTATTAAGAGCTCCCCCTTTCATTTATGATAAAGCCGGCAACTTCTTGTTGTAAAGAGGTCCCAATGTGTGCATAGCGCACATATCTTAGCCAATGCAAAAGGTAGTCTTGTGACCTTTTCACACATCGCCCCATTGCAAATGGGGACCCTCACTGGTTTGCTCTTAGGGTTTTGCGTTGAGTAGCAATCTCATAGTCTCTGATATCTGGGAATTTCATGTCAAGGTCTGGAGTCATCATCCGAGCCAAGTTGGGAGTTTTAGCCCAAAACTGAACGTAAACGTCATGGAAGTGCTTAGAAGGCCTCGCAGACGAGGATCGCCTGTGCTTTCGCTCAATTCTGACACTTCCTATTTTTTAGGGATTCTGCTTTTTTGCTTTTTTGCTTTTTTCGTTTTTGGCATTTCTGGCCCAATCTGGAATTTGCTATTTTTAGAAAGTTGCTTTTTTTTTTTTCTATTTTTAGTAAGTTTCTATTTTTAGAAAGTACAGGGTGTCATTAGCATTTGAGTCAAAAGTTTCTATTTTTGGAACTAAAAAGCAAGCAAAAAATCGAAAAATCATGAGAAAAGCAGAGAAAAAGCGCATGCAAGGCAGAGAAAGGCGCATGCAAGATGAGAAAAGCAGAGAAAAGGCGCATGCAAAGTCAAAAAATCAACTGGATAAAATCGCGCCATCATGAGAAAATCACTGAAAAATCAACTAAAAAAGCAGGCAGTTCATGGTGAAATTCGCCTAAGTCTGGAAGAGGTACGCCCTTGAGAAGTTAAAAGTCCAGTTGAAACTTTAGAAAATCCAGTTCGAAAATCCAGTGATCAAAGGGAAAATCCAAGTAAAATTCATTTGAGGAAATTCGCATTCTTCAAGAAAATCCAGTTGGACGAAGTGAAAATTCCAGTTGGACAAAGTAAGAAATCGACTAAGGCATCAAAATTATTGAACTGGACTTCAGGAAATTGAGTGGAGTGAAAATTCCAGTTGGGAAGTGAAAAATCCAGTTGGAAGTCGAATTTTCTCAAGGTAGAATCGAATTTTTTCTAAGGCAAAGTCACTTTGAGAAGTTAAAATTCCAGTTGAAAAGTCAAGAAGTCCAGTTGAAGGTCGAATTTTGCTAAAGGCAAAAAAAATAAAGAAAAACTTAAGTTTTCTTTCACCAAGCCAAAAGGGACGCCTTGTTTGAAAAGTCAAAGATATGGATAAGATTGCTTTTTCGTTTTTAAAGCAAAATACAACCAATGAGAGAAAGAAATCGACCTAAAACAATTTGGGAAGGTTTTTATTATAAAAGACAATCTACTGAGCTCATTATTTTATTATTTACAAAGTCGACTTTCTTCACAGGCAGAGCTCTCCCAAGAAAAGACGTCTTTTTCAGCTGCAAGTGGATTTTTTATTGAGTTCCAGAACACTGAATTGAATTTTTTCTCCTCCTTTCTGGATTTTCTTCAAACAACTGCAGGTTATCTTTGGCGATTTTGAGAAGGGAATTGGATTTTTTCATTAAAGATTGGAGAGAACTTCAATATAAACCTTTAAAAATCCAGAAGATTATTTAAAATTCCATGAATGCTTTTGAAAATAATAAAGGAAAATCGATTTCATTTAAGAATTTATTCTTTATGCATCCTTTAATCAAGTTCTGGATTTTTAATCATTTTTTAAAAAAATTTCTCCAGCTAAGAAATCGCCTTTTTGCAAATTTATTAAAAAATTCTCTAACTTCGAGTTTCTTACAGGCGTAATGTCTTCTCCAAAGAATGTGGGAGGTGGAGTCAGAAAGGCTCAAGTCAAGGAAGTCCTGAAGGAATTTTATCCAGAATCCCAGTTGTCCTCGAAGTGGAGAAAAGTGACAGATACAAATTTTGAACAATTTAATGCGATTCAGCACAAGAGAAGGATGTTTGGCACAGGAAACGAAATGCCTACACCTATCGCCTCAAATATTGTTAAGTCTGGACTTCATCAAGCAGCAGGATTTCCGCCTGCAGTTCAATGCAGTGAGTTAATGGTTGAATGCGCCAGAAGGTACAATCCTCAAACAAGATCAATTAAAACGCCCAATGGAATCACCTTGGCCTATTTCACAGAGGATTCAGTCAGGGAGGTATTTGGTATTCCCCATCGCCGGAAAATGTTAAACAGGACTCAGCAAGAATCACAGGCCATGTTCGATCAAGCCAAGGAATCCTGTTTGGACATCATCAATTCCAACTGGATTAAAGAACCCAAAAGGCATCGTTCCAAGTTGCCAAAGAGACTAATTTGCACAGATTTTAAGATAGAATATAGTGATATGATTCACATGCTGAACAGAGTTATGGGAACTTCTCAGGGAGCCTTCTTTGAGGTGTGGATGTTTTCATACGTGGAGGAAATCGTATTGGGAATGGAGGCTATAAATTGGGCCAATTTAATAAGTGATAACATCGATTTCCAGTTGAGAAACCTTGAAAAAACTAAAACCTTTTACATGAGTTCTTATGTGGTTTACATTCTGGCAAGATTCACTAAGTACAGAGGACTGATTTGTAAAGGCGAAGTGGGACTTCGGAAAGATCAACTCAAATCATATGAATGTTACCCGCAGCTCCAGCTACATTACAGGGACAATTTCAAGATAACAAATGATGCCTTCCTTATGTACATCACACGAGTTCTTCAAGGAACAGTACAGAGAAGGCTATCTAAAGAAGCTATGGCAATGCTTGACAAGTTCGGGTCTTGGTTTATCCAGTTTCCGACATTTACTTACATAAGAATTCATGGATTCTCTGATGCTCCGTACCGACTTCCTCGATACCCAACAGACAAAATTGTTATGCTTGAGGTAGCAAGGCAACTAGCATGCGTAGACTCCATTCAGGCGAAGAAGAACAAACAAAGAGTGGATTTTCCGGTTGCAATTGGAAAAATGCTAGAAGTCTGTCCTTCGTTACAGTCAGCCAAAACAGCAGGGGTAGAGTTGCAATTTTACAAATTCAGCACCTATAATCCAAGGTCCGATTATGACCCATACCTGAGAATACATGGGAAGAAGTCCCTTCATGTTATGCAGATCGAAGATTACTGGTCTAACCTGATGGACGAGTATGGAGTAAGGAAGAAGGCTTGGTCAAGAATTCCAGTTGAACTTGTGAAAAGGTGCGACTTGTTCCCTATACCTGACCAAGTGAAAGACGACGGGGACTACATCCATCCTCAATTTGAACAAGAAAAAGATAAGCCTATTTTATTGCCTAACTGGACACAACCCGAGTTGACCGATGTGAACACATTGATGAAGGACATTTTTGCTTACTCAAGGGAATGGGTCGATGGTCAGATCAGCAAGTTGAGGAAGGAAGGAGTTTCTCTTACTTACGCCACATTGAACAATAAGGATGGCCAGGAGGAAGCAATTGGCGAAAATCCGGATGAATCTCCATATCCCAGCAAGAGGAAGGTAGTAAGTGGAAACCTTCAACTAGAGGAAAAGGAGTCAGCTAATGAGGAATTGGAAAGTAAGAAGCAGAAGGTGACTGAAAATCCCTCATCTTCGAGGACCTTGTCAGTTGAAAATGTATCCATTGTTGATATCGAGCCAAGCTATGAGCAAGAATTTCAGTTTCAAGAGTTAGAACAGGTAGATTCTTTCCAAAATCAAGCCTCCACGGAGTGTTTGGAAGGAGATGATACTTTGATGATTGAAGGTGCAGGAGATACTGAGATCCTTGAGGACAGTGAAGAACTAGGAGATGAGGTAATTTCTGCTCTTAAAGGAATTAATGATGATGTTCAGTTAGAGGATGGAATGGAATTATCCACAATCCCGGATTGGCTAACTGAAAGTTTGAAGAAGAAGTCCAGACCACTGGATGAAGTTCAACCAGTTGAGAGCATACAGGACTTCCTAGAAAGAATTGGCAAGGCTAAAACGCCTAAAAAGCCTAAGAAGTATTCTCAGATTACCAGGAATGATACAGGATCCAGGATCTTACAGGTGGCAGTCCCGAAGATTGATAAGCCAAGAGATCAGATTGCTCCTATGGATTATGAAGTTACAACGTTGGACATTGGCCCAACGACAATAGATCAGGATTTCCATGAGTTGGCAGACACTTCCAAAGCCATCAGGGAGAAGTTTGATAAAACAGAAGAGAAGAAGGAAAGGTTGGAGTTAGAAAATCTAAGGCTGATAGAGTTCATTCAGCAGCTAACAGCCCCTTTGCGTCAGGAAAATGCAGCCTTTATTCCACCGTCATCTCTTACTCCGGAGTCCGTTGATGTCCTTGAGGCTATGAGGATTACGAGTCAAGCTACCAAGAGTTGGGTGACCAATATTTCAAAACAAATGGAGCAATTCTTGGAGAAGTGCGCCCAAACTTATGACAGATCTGCATTGCTGATAACTGAAGTTAGTCAAGTTGAGGACCATTGGGAAGATTTCCAGTATGTACAGGACAAAGTGATACCTCGTTTGAGGGTTCTAAAAGAAGTCTCCTTGCAAATTTTGATCCAGGAAGGTGTTGTCGAAGAGGGAGCCTCGTACGATTTCAGCAGGTGGTATTATTCCTTATTGGCCAAAAAGAAGACATATGATGGAATGAAGGAAGAATGTGCTGCTATACGGAACACGATTGAGAAAATTCAGTTCAAAATCCTCACTTCTCTTGAAGGATTGACAGGACAAGAACATCATGATACGAATGGCTTAGATTTAGAAGGATTGAAGAAAAGTGTGGTGAGCATTTACTTCAAGGAAATGCAGATTATTACAGAGAATCAGCTTGATGATATGTCTTCCCTTTTGACCTTCATGGAGAACTTTCAGAAGCAGGAGGCTAGATGGGAAGGAACTTTTACTCAGTGCCTGGAGACCTTGGACGTGATTGGAGTGCAACTGGATTCTGTGCCGAGTATCTCGATGGAGGAACTTGATTCTGTGTTAGCCAAATTTCTTGCATTTGCAGCTAGGGAGCGATCCAAAGGGAATTGCATTCTGGATTCCCACCTGCTCGAATGAAGTGCAAGGTGTCATCATTTGCCATGCTCCAAATGGCGTATTCTGCTTGTGCCACGTGTCTTTGAGTTTGTTATGCTTTTAGGGTTAGGGTTGGTCAAATTTGATCTTGGCCGTTGATTTCAAATTTAATCTTGGCCATTGCTTTGTAATTGGGGTGCCTATATAAACCCCATTCATTTCATTTATTCAGGGAGAGACTGATGAGATTGTTGCAATATTGCTGTTTAAATAATAAGTGGATTCAGAGTTGAGCATTTATTATTTCTATGAGCCCGCATGGTTTCATTGATTTCTTCAAAATAGAGTAAATTTGTTTTCAAGTATTTAGATGAATGAAAGATTGATAGTGTTGGAAAAGTGGAATTAGTTCATACCTTTTTCAATTGGATGATTTTCAATTTGATGTGTAAGGTTAGTCTGAACATTAAAACTGCTTAAATTGAATTCTATTATCTATATGCATTGGTCGAATTGATGGTGATATAGTGTAATAAGATATCTTTCGCAAACCCTTGAAGATTGCACCGTCTTTGTCTAGTTGTAGTGCCGTGCTTGGCGAAGCAAAGATTGGTTTAAATTCCATTATCCAGCATTTGTCTCCGAAGTTCATAGGTTTAGTTCTGCGTAAATCTAGTTCCTTTACCCCCATTCCCTTTTATTTATTTTTGTCCTAAACCGAAAATTCCAAAAAACATAAGAGCGTTCAACGTTACATCGATCCAACTCCCTACTTTGAGTGAGTTCATCATTTTAAGGTCCCTTTGTGAAACCAGCATATCACATCATCCATTGAGCTTGTCCATCCCCCAAACCGGAACATTGGAATTACCGTATGACCTTTCTGGCAATCTTAGCATAAGAGGTAATTTTTCAAGAGAGGATAAAGCCGCCCTTGGGCATTCTTTTCTTTATTCTAAGGTGTTTGGTGTGTCACAAAACACTCATCAACGTAGTCTTGTACATTTATAGTCCACTATTTGTGGCCTTCACTTATACATATATGTGTGTATTAATATGTACTTGAGTTGTAACTAGCAAAAACCTTTAACAAAATTTCCTCTTGCTCGGGAAGCTTAAGAGATACAAGAACATGTGTTTATCAGAGCACTTTTTTGTTGGCCAGATATTTTCTTTAACTTGTCCTCCTTGATTTCCAAACAGCACATTCTCATATGCAGATTGTCTGTTATCTCACAAAACACTTCAATACATAACTCCTATAAATCACTTCTCCATTAGCACCCTGCAGACAGGTCATTCACAACAACTTGTTCACTTTCACCCTCCAGGTCATCTGACATCCAGGTTGTTTCTACATGGTTTGACAACCAACCATATGCATAACTGGTTAGCCATTCAAGCACTACTCATCACCACAATTGTCTAGGTCAAAACATTGGCATTTGCATTCTTACATATGCCATTCATATAGGATACACAAATCAATGAGTTAATTTGTAAAGAAGTTGGTCATACACTCCAATCAATTTGCTCGCCTCAAACTGTGTATAAACTTTTTCAAATTTAGTACTATGCCTATGCATGTTTATTCTTAGTGTTAACCATGTTACAATAATAACATGAAAGAATGAAGATTGAACATGAAAATGGAAAAGGAACATGTAAAAGCACAAGACATCTGATAACACAGATGATTGCCCTGCAAAAACCCAGTGAGAAAAAGTTTCTGGTAGTGGGGTTGTGCCTCTTGTGCACTGTCACCAAAAATGAAAGGTTACAAGTCCACACGGCTTTGGCCACAACCAACAACCTATCTCCCTTGTTCTACGCAACAAATACACCATCGTCTGCTATCACACCTACTCCTATGATCAGCAATTCTGAACTCAAACTCTAGATTACTGTTCAGTTCCTAGGTAGGTTATGCTCATATCCGAGTTTTTCTATTTTTGGCATTGGTTTGGTCATGACCAAATCAATTATGTACTCACAAGGAGATGTTTGGACCAACACAAACCCATCTCAGAGAATTGTTTCTAAAAACAGAAAATGCAAAAGTTTTCTTTAGCCTCCATAATTCTTCCTCAGATCCTTTTCAGCCTTTTCCCACACAATTCTCAAAAGTAATTGTTCAAAAGATCTTTTCCTGCCTTGATGATCAAACAAACAACTTTGCAACTATACAAGAAAAGAGATACAACTATGATGATGTGAACCAATTACAGCTGAATTCATTTTGGATCACCTGGTGCCTACATATTTTCTGAACATCTCACCCTTTGAACTCTCTCACTCTGGAATACATGATAAAGGATGTGTTCCAAGTACTGTACTTTAACATGCAAACCAACCATTCCCCTTTTAAACCACCTTACTCTTCCAATTGTTTGTCTTTCTGCAGCACATTCGTTTCATCTATACGCATGTGTTTAATACAGCTTTTGTTCCTTGGCTTTCTCCATATTCACTTTAAAGTTTAGTACTTAAATGGAAAACATATGTGCTCAAATTTCATTTTTTGTTTACCAATTCCAACTCAATCATCAAACTCACATCTCTTTTGATAGTTGGTAAAAATTGATAACAGTAACAATTTTCCAACCAGGTTGTACAACACATTGCCAGGGGTAACAAAAATCTGGTCTACCTCCACCTTTTTTCCCACCACAGTCTGTCTCTATTTTAAAACAAAAACATTCCCATTCAGATACCTCATAGTCTCGCATTTGACGATGTGAAAGGCATCTGTCTAAGTAAAGCTCATCATCCCCAAACAGTTATGCCACATCAAAACACTGTCCACTTGCTCCTAATAAACATTTGTATCTACTGTTATGACAACAAAATCAACCCTATGCTTGCAATTGTCAATTTCCACCCATTATCATCAAAATATATCTTTGGTTCAAACTATCTCTGTTGTGAAATCCTCAACCAAAATCAACACGGCAACATGGTTGCCTTGCCCGATCTCTCCTTGACTAGAGAGAGACCTGCACTTGAAACACAATGCAAACTGCTTTCTTCAATGTTTGATCTTTCCCGCCGATAGCAATCACCATGAGAAATCATCACTGATACAAGTATGATAAGGCTAGTAACATCATCAATCAATGAGTTATCAGAGTTTCTTCAACTTAACATATTCTTCTTAGATAGCCACTGTTTGGATAGCATTCCAATCCTCGCCCTATAATGTTTTGCTCCCTCACAAGCCTCCACTTTTCTTGTTCTTACCATAATCATTTTGATTTATTTTGACACCAATCTCTTGCAATCAATTTTACCTTGACATTTATCTTCAACTTCCTGTCTCAAATAGTCTGACTCCTAATTACATTTCTACCAAACACTTTTCACATGCATACTCTTACAGACTTTCATTGATCATTTTGAAGAAATATCCTACAAGTCCTCCTACTCCTCTTATAATACATCACTCAAATCATTTTGAAAAAATATTATTTAACTGTTGGCACAGTGGGCAAAGCAGTGCAGCAGGCTAGGGAACATTGAGCAGCAGACACCATGTGGTACACCAACATGAAAGGCTATATATACATATATAAGTATATATATATATACATGTATATACTTTTTCTCTCCTTGGGATCAATAGATAGATTAAGAATTCTATCCATTTATATTTAGATCTTATATTTCCCTAATATAAACATATGATTATGGTGTATTTTGTACCTTTGCAGAATCTGGGATTATTCTTCACTTGTAATGACTGTATACAACCATGCAATAATTGGGAAGGCTATGATATAACCCTACTACAAAGATTGATTTAGCGTAAATGATAGAAAGTAAGAATTGCTATGATGTGGCTCCTGAAAAGGGAGAAAAAGGAACACCTTCCAGTTATGTTCCTAAAACGATCCTAACCATCTATTAGTCAACTTCTTGAAACACTCCTAGAAAAGGATAAAATTGTAATAATAAATCTAATCAAGCCATAATGTACTACTCGAGATGTGGACTAAAACATCCCTATAACAACTATTACATTAATTGAACTATGATACATCATGTGCCTCAGAAACAGGAGATATGTTTGCAGCTACCCATCTCAATGCTAAGCATTAGATAGCCAGCTTGAACAAAAGAACAAAATTTTCTCACATATAATTGAGATGAAATGGCAAGTGGAATGTGCAGAAGGATAATATGTGGCAAAAATTTGCATTCTATGAAAAAGTTACCTGCTGTTGCTGGATTGGACAAATGGGATTAAGAATTATTCAGATTTTCTAGTTAGTAATTTGTCTTGTTGTATTATTGCCATTCATAAAAGCAGAACCCTTTAGAAGGAATCTGCAGGAATAGGACTGTAAATTTGCAGTGTTCCACGACAACACATTCCCATGGGTCTAGGTGATGTTCCAGACATCCTAGGGATTTGGGGAATTGGTGGGGGGGAATACTGTCCCCCCTTTTTTCTGAAAGTTTTGGTGACGTCCAAGGTACTTCCCCCTTTTTGTGGTCTTTTGGGGAACTTCTTAGCATCCCCTAGCAATTCCCTAGAATTCCCCTGACCATTTCAAAGACTTCAAAGCATCATCTACATCAAACACATAAAGAGTGCAGAAATAAAAATATACGAAAAAAAAGAAATGCTTATTCTAAAACAAATAAAACACTACAAGGGGGCCCCATAAAGCACCCTCAACCCAAAAAATTTAAAACCCATGCCCATTATTGTTTTCCATTCACCAAACAAGAAGAGAAAAGGATATAAAGACAAAAAGAAGAAATGAAAAAGGAAAATAGTAAATGCTCAATAGCGAGAAAGCAAAAGAGGAAGATGAACAGTTTCCAAGATATCAATCAGATAATGACTCTGATTCCGCAGCTGTTGCTCAAAGCAGCACCTATGTACTATGAATGATGTAATATTTCTTTTTTGAGCATCTCTCAACATAAATCATGTTTCATATTATATCTATGATTATTGGCCCATTCGATGGATGATGGAATCAATGAATTGTTATTGAGCTTAATCTTTAGAATTTCTGATTCTTTTAATTTGTTTATGTTATTTTTTAGGCATTTTTTATTCATCTGCATTTTTTAAAATTCAAATATTAATTTTTATGTATTATTTGAAAAGCCATCCCCAAGATCCAAAAACACTTGCCATCACCAAAACACTACATCCATTACCGAAAGTTGGAGAAACATTGATTATTTGTGAGTCCTGTTTATTTTGTCTAGTCCCTATTGTCTTCTGTGTAAACCACTACTTAAATGAACTCGAAAATTTAGTCATCAATCTTTGGAATTAGTCTTCTTGTTTTATCAGTCTATCGAGGCTCTTCGTCAAGCATTAGTTAAAGAAGCTTCTTGTACTTGATTCCTTTCTTCCACCACTGGTGTGCCATTTGGCTATGGAGGCTGGTATAGTCATAGTTGTAAAGCAGCCATTTCGTTTGCATGTTGTGGCCGATTTCTACATCATATTAGATGGACATTTTTTGTTGATATTAAGCACACATGGTTGGCACACTTATACTGGTTCTGGTGCTAGAGATACCAATCAACATGCTATTGTTTAGAATCCTTTTTCAGGTATTTTCTGCTTCAGAGTAAAGATATATCATATAAGTTTAGTTATCAAAAAGCATATTTAGTAACATGTCAAATTTACTATAATCACACAGCTGTTCTACACTGCTGACTATTTTCTATCTGGATACCAAGTGTACTCCACATTTAATCTTTTCATGTAAACTGCCTTGGAAGTGAATGTTTGATTTTCCACAAAGCTCTCCATATGAAGTTAAAACCTAACAGAGTAAGGATATTTGAGTAAGCTGAGGATAATCAAAGTGAAATTCATATTACATTTCAATATTTTGGATTATAGATCGTTAAGCAATATAAAAAGAACTGGCATTCCTGAAATACAACAACATTTAACAGCCTAAAATGGGTAGAAGTAAAACCACAATCACACACATCCTTGCTCATCAGAAATAAGACAATTCTTAAATCTTTATTGCTCATGCAATCATGCAAAATCACGAAATTAGAGTAAAAATAAATTGCTGCATAAGAAGAATATTTACCTTGAACTTAATGAAATGTTTGAGGATGAATATGATAAGTCTGACCGGGTTGTATCCCTTGCACTAGCCCCACCAAGTGTGCTATTGCCAACCCCACCACCGCAGCTGGCAGCAGAATATCTGTGCATCTCTACTTAGTAAAACCAGCATACTGCCTCCCACACTAACGCCAGCATAAAAAAATTGACTAGTTTGCTAATGCAACTGCCCATGTAAATAATGAGATGCCTTGCATTGTCACTGTGCAGAATATGGAAGCTTACAAAAGCGTAAGATAATTAACACAATTTCAAGGGGATTACTTTCCTGTAACCCATCCAAGCAGAATATTCAATGCAGAGCATAGATAATGTATATCATCAGATTCAAAACCCTTGCTCATCTTAGTTACTAAGGTATCTTCAACGAAGCTGAGCAGTGATAGTAAGTCCACTGAGAGCACTGTGCCAAAGCAAGAATTAATATGCCCTATCTAGGACATAATCCAATGAACAATATGTAGCTCCTTTTGACCTCCTCCATAAACAGAAATTTGTGTATTATCTTTCACAGTTTGTTGTGCCCCTAGCTTGAAATTGGTGAATATTCCTGTGATAGACCAAGACAAAAATGCCCTAACTGGGAACTAATCTAACTACCATATTAACAATGTTGGGTCTCTTTCACCTTCAGATATGTTACTTTTTGTTACCTTCGCAGCTTGTATATATTTTTGTAATCCTGGCTTGAAATCCTCACTACCATCCTCAGAAACCCATCAAACTCCCATTCTTATGTCAGCCAAATTACCATTAATAAAGAAGGAAAATTTTCAATCCAAGCTTGATCATCAGGAGTCACCACCCCAGGCAGACTTCACCTGTCAAGAACACCAGTGACCAAATGTTCAATGTAGCAACCATTATGATTCTAAACAGACAAAGATGCAGAAAATGACTCTTTACAGAAAGCACAAATACCCTTATATGATTGCACCAACTATTCAAATTTCATCCAGAATAAAGGCAAACAGGTTGGGAAAACAAAATTAAAAAATGCAGTTTTAAAACAGAAATAAGTATTTGATAGCATTATCCATAACTTCCAATAATAGCAGTATGCTTGACTTATTGACATGAACAGGTGTCACATGCCACTCTCTTTAACAGGAAACTATTCTTAAGAAAAAGATCTCTTATATGAGATATTGAACAACGATTTGACAAAATAGTTATATAAGATGAGCTCGTTGAGATTTCCCCATTTTGCGTAAAATCCTGTATGCAATTTCTCTTAAGGCTGGGGTCTCACAAGAATGGCTACATCCTAATTCTTCCTTTCTATATTAATATGACTCCTGAGGTATTTCATGAATATTTTTTCGCTTAACTGCATTGAAATAAGCACAACATTGGCTACATCCTAAAATATTCCTATCTATGTTAATGAGACCCATGACACATTTCACAAATCTATTTTAGCTCAGTTGCACTGAAATAAACACAATACTCCTAGTGACACCAAATGTAGCTTATGAATTTAATCTTGTGTCATCAACATATCCATCTCATTCAGCGGATAGATTTAAGAGTTCAAGTCTTCTGCATTTGCTCAAGGACTGACATAATAAAGCAGAAAGATATATGTCAGGTATCTAAGATCCTCAATATAGTTCAAGAATTTAATCATCCAACAAAAACATAGACAATAGGCACAGCAGATTGCTTCAAGGGTTTAGGTATTTCACAATAGGGCAAAGATCCATATAAAAGAACAAAACATAAAATGATAAAAGCAAATGGTATAAGTTTATAACTAAATAAGCCCCATGTTCTTCTGCTGTCTTTGTTATAGATTAAGTGTATTTGCTTTTATCTAATAAGATTCAAGAATGCTTGGATGAAAATTAGTATATAATAAGCTGGATATATTATTTATAAACAGTAAAAGACAATTGGAAACTTGTTAATAGTTTATAATAATTATGCACGAAAATCAGGAAGCCGTGGAGATATGATAGAATAGTGGCTTTGAAAGAGTATGAGTCCTTGAGAAACGCTGGTGGCTTTCCACAAGTATAAATTTTAATGCTCAAGGCCATGAAATAATTTTACACTGTAGTTATCTCATTCCTTCTCGAATTATTCTAACACACAATAAGTCATCCAGCTCGGTGGATCAAAGTTACTTTATGCACGTGCAAAATTTAGCTAGTTTATATCAGATTTAACCTCGACAAGAACTTCTAAGGAGTGAACTCGCTTAGGAGGGGTCCAACTTCTGTTCAAATAATTTATTTGATATCCAAAAATGCTTGAGAGAGAAATATGACCAAAGCTAATGATTTCAAAATTTCGGAGTGAATAATTGTTAGATAAGATTTCTGGTGACTTGCAAAAAAATGTGTGCAGAATTCACGAAAGCTAGAAAACATGTCATGCACACTTAAAAGAAAATTTGGTAAGACATTTCGAGAATTTTTCCATCTAAGAATCAACAATTTTAGAGTGAAAGTTTCTGAAAGCAAGCGTTTTCAAATACACTAATTCAAACCAATTTGGATCAGAAGTTTCTGCAAGCAAGCATTCGAATACACTTTTTGCAGAGCTCCATAATAACTTTTAACTGATGTATTGAGTGAGCTGCAAATTTTCGTTTCTCTGATGGTGAGTGAGATATCACCTTAGAGTGTTGGTTAAAAATTACTATGCAGGTCATCCAGAGGTGCTCCGAAAATTTTCAAACAAATTATTCACAATCTTCATTTCAACGCACACTTGACTCTACCCCTACAACTACTAGTAAAACTAAGATTCACCTCTTTCCTTCCTTCCTCGAAACAACGGCAACGTTAACAAAGTTTAGAGTAGCCACAACACTCCTCAAAGCCAAAATTTTGAAAACTCCAAGCAAACGACCCCCTACCTTGCCGTTCTGAAGCACCTGCAGTTAATCCCTTTCCACCTGTCCGCAGAATCTGTAATAGAAGCCCTCCTCCACAAAAATAGCGGATGATTCGCCTACCCCCGAACAGTATTCGCTGCAGATACAGTACAAACCGTTCACGAAAACATAAAATCTTCACCTTTCACCGCTCAAAGTCACAAATCCACATCCTGTCAAGACGCTTTCTTGCAAAACTCTGCCCTGAGCCCTGCGTATGTAGTACTTTCACCCTTCCAAACCCTAAAACCAGCCGATACCGACAATTCACCTGGAAAAAAAATTAAACCCTTCGCGGCTGCAAAGCAATTATACTGCACCGTTTATCAACCCTAAAATCCAGCCACCAGCTAAAATTCACCTCGAAAATAGTTTAAACCCTCCCCTGCTACGAAAATTACTGCGCTTAAGAGCACCCTGTTTCTGCCTTAAAAACACTGTTCTCCTCCATAAAAACCACCGCTTTTGTACCGAAAGACGCCACCTTTGCCCCCGTTTTCTGCAGTGTTGAGAATTCTTCGCCGTGAGAAGCAGATGCGCGAGATCAATCTTCTCCTAGGGTTTGGGAAATAAAAATAACAGAAATCTTTCGCAAACAAATTGCGCAGCTGGATAAATGAAGAAAGACGTACTTACTTGCCTTAGGCGGAAGCTAACCAACGCGACTTGGGGATCCCAAAGTTCAAGGTTCGAAACCCGAGAAGTGAAGGTTCTTTTCAATTGATTTAGCGAAAAAACAAGAGATTTTATGAAGCCTTTGACCTCTGGGTGGGGGTGCCTACCTTCTCATGGTACTGTTGTCCATCATGTTTCTTCTTTACTTATTCTGGTTTGATAAAGAGAGATGTGTCTTCAAAGTAAAGGTGGAGAGAGAAACTACTAAAAAACAAACAAAAATTCTAAATCTTATTGATCCATAAATGTTAGGCTATTTTAAAAGCTTTTCGGATTTTTTATGTTTATGGTAGCATGTCAGAGCACGCTAGCGGCTTAGGTGTTCACAACATAGTTAAAATATTATTTTTCAATTTCATTATATTTTGAGTCAATTTCGTGGTGTTTTAACAATTTTAATTTTTGTACCTGGTTTAGAAATTTGGATTGCTTTAGAAGTTTGGGATTCTTTATTTATGATTTCGCCATTTGACTATATTTTGTGATTTTAATTATTTATTCTGAATTTGAGGGGGACCTAGGCCTCCTCCCTTCCGCACAAGTATTCATCATTATAAAGAAGGGGGACCATAATTGAAGAGTTCTAGATTTTAAATTTTTATTATTTTATTTTTTAAAGATATGGGATTGGTAGGGGATATGTTGAAAGATTAAAAAATGCGACACTGAAATAAAATAATAAATAAGTTGGAAGACAAGCTAAATAGAGCAAAACATATAATTGAATATTGGTTAGTACTAAATATTATTTTTGACTTGGTCTTGTTATGAGATCTCAAAATCGTCTAAGAGGAAAACTTATTTCTATATTTTTTATAAGAAATAGTAGTCCAATCAACCTTCCCTAGGGTAACTGACATAACAACAATAACCACAACCTTAGAAAAAGAAGTTGAAACGCCTCTTGAGGAGCATGCATGGGGGCTTCAATACCTACATTTATAGAAAGCACACAATTTGAAGAAAGGAGCACTAACAAACCCTCAACCACCACCCTAGCAATAAATTTTGAAAGCACCAATATTTTATCACCCAAATAAATTGAATGACACCCCATGACTTGTGAAGTAGGAGATTGGAGAAAAGTGAGTCTTAGCCTATAAAGAAGGTCCCACAACAAAAGAAGGGAAGACATCCTTAGGATTATACCTTAAGCCATCCTTTAAGGTAAGAAGAAGGATATTTTTCAGTAATTTAATAAAAGAGTTTTGCATTCTTCAAATAGGATGCCACACTAAAAGCCTTATGTTTTTTCCTTGTGTAGGAATTTACTTGATGACCAAGATCAAAACAATTACAGTAACAAAAAGTTACACTCTCAAAATCTACTTGTTTCTAAATTCCATTTTCTACTTGGAGGAAAATCTCAATAGAAAAACCCTCATAAATAGCCATCTGAACCAAAATGCAAGCATATGTTAGATGAGAATGAGATATCATTTTAGTGAAGATAGAAAGAACTTTCCAAGAGAGTTGGCAATGCCCTCCAAAGAAGAAGGAAGACAAAAAAACAAATAGAGGTTATGCAACCTAACCCAAACTAGTAGCACAAAGAAGGATTATATCAAAAAATTAATATCCAAGTATCATGGCTTCGTAAAGAGAGAAGTGTTTTCCTAGAACTAGGGACCCTCTATGAGAATAAACTCCATGTTTTTCATTGACTTACAAGTTATTATGAAAAATCCTTAAGCACATAAATAACCAATATTACGTCTAAGAGGAAGGCTTTCCAATTTTAAGACCCTTAGGAATGCAATTCAAATCTACAAATCAAATCCATCTCTACAGCATGTTTGACTTTCTTTGTCATATCATGCCCCAGTTCCGATAGAAGATTTTTTAGTGAATATTTCACGACCAAACTCTTTGAGGAAGATTTAAAATTTGAAACACAATTGGTAGCACCTAAAACGATGATCATACTCCTAAACCATCTACAAGTTGAACAAAAGTTATCACCACAATCTTTTTAGGGATAGATGCACCCACACCTACACCTATCATACCTTTAAAATGAGAAGGTTCAGCATTCACAAATAAAGTACTCCAATAACCAAACACATAAATATTCAAGTGGCCACAAGTAATAGGGTAGTGGTATCATAAATTTTAGTAGATTATTGAGTGACAACAATAACTACATACTTTAAACACTTCACTAAAGGTTTATGCACAAGAAGGGAGAGCACCTCTACAAAATCACCATTGTAAAATTTCTCTTTAGCTTAAATTATACTAATTTTACATTTTATTATTTTGAAATATTTATCATTTTTTAAACAGGTTTTGAATTGCTTTAGAAGTTTAGGCTGCTTTTATCACTTTATTAGTAAACAATATTTTATAGCTTTATTTTGAAATAAAAAATTTAAATTGTTTTAGAAATTGAAATATTTTTATCACTTTACTTTTATAATATTTAATCATTTTAACTTTTTTATTCTTGTAAGAGAAAAACATATATTGTATCAATTTAAAGTTTAATCAAACTTAAATTAAGTAATAGTTGAGATATTAAAATGTCAATTATAAAAAGAGAGTTAAGACACGTTCAATGTTGATTTGTTGTTATTAATGAGAAATGTTTTGATTTAAATTATGATGCTCTATATTATGTTTGATGATCAAAATTAGGATTTAAATTTGGATCATGTGCACTTCTTGGGTTATGGCATGCCTACATTATGAATCTAAACTTGATCCATACTATGCTTCACCTACAATTAGTCCTTGGATAATTTATCTTCACAATGGATTTGCCTTGTGTCGATATATTTTTAGTACCTACTCCTCTTTTGTATACTCATGTCTAAAATAGAGGGGTGTTGAAAAGCACCTTGAGGGTTTATTATGTTCAAATATAGATTTTACATCTTCCTTGATAACAAGTTAACCCCCTTTGTCAGTGCATAATGATTGAAAACATATCACACAAGAATAGAATCATGATTGGATGATAGTGTAGTATTTCTTAATGTGAATGTTAATATTGTAATACCCCGAGATTTCACCCAAGACATTAGCAGATGAAGAAATTTCTCACAATATATTTATGTGACATCAACGTACCACATTGCACACATAAATACATGAGGTGTTGTGACATAACACAATGATACATACATTGATTCACTAAGCATTATGAAAGGAAATTTGTAACCATTGAGAACTATTTCCACATAGCCCCGTGAGAAAAATATGACAGTGAGTATTTGAAATCCCTAATGTAAAAGAATAGAAAAAGATACCACCAAGATAACATAAGATGTATCTTGTGAAAACCCTCATGTGGGAAAAACCTACCCTCCGCAAGCATCCACACTCAATGAAATATCTCATGAGCAATGATTGCAATACACTTTCGAAGTCTCCATGAATACCTCCCAAATATCAAGATCCCTACTTGCACTCTATGTGAACAAGTAAATGATAATCATGTAACCATGCATCATAATCCATGTTGGAGATTTGTGTTGTAATTGATGTCAATACGGAGACTATTGCATTATGTTGTCTTTAGTGTTGTCATTGATGTCAACCTATGTCAACCTCTAGTGTGGTGTAGAGCAGGTGTTGAAGGTGAGGAGATTATTGGTGTTGTAGATGGGGAGATTGTTGCAATCTATATTGTGGTCATGTTGTGAAGAAGTTGTGGTGCTAATCAGGTGTTGTTGATGTAACTAGTTCACTTGGTTTCCAAGTGCTTTTGAGAAAATTTGAAATAAGAGAGTGCATAAGGTGATAGAGTTGTGTTCTATGTTGTGCTTCGTATTTCTTCATGGTTGAAGATATTCTTGTGTAGTTTAGATGATATGATTAGAAGTGTTCAAAGGTGTTATATACAGAGTTTCAAGTTTTGGATTGTGTGTTAGTGGAAGTTGTGTTTGACAATAAGTTGCCTATGAAGAAGGTTGTTTGGGAGGAATGAAATTGCTCTGCATTTCTCTATGTTAAGGTTTCTTGTCTTATGGATTTGGGAATGTGCTAATACAATTTTTATCTACCTTTCCTTAGAGTGTTTTTTGTTCAAGCATTCTGCAAGGTTGGTTAGTGAGTTGTATGCCTATGGCAGTGTGGCTAGTTACACAATATGTTAAGTATTCTCAATTTCAGGTGGTTGTGGTAGTGTTGTTGAATAATTTGATGATGTTCGAATATTTTGGGATGTTGTGTAGTGTTGCTTCATGGTCTGCAAGGTGTTTCCAGAACTAATGAAGAGTGAACTAGTGGCGTTAATATAGGTTTGGTTGACCTGGTGTGTTAGCATTACTTATAGATGTGCTTCGTGCATTGTGGAAGCATGGTGTTGCATTTTAGTGTAGATTTGGGTCCTACTTAACCCTTTGTGTGGTCTGCCTTCACTTATTTCCATCACAGAAGGGTTTGGTTTCGACCTATTTGTTGGTTGCATGTTTGAGGTGCATACATTTCATTGAGACCAACCTAAATAAGATTGTTTGAGGTCGCGAAGGATAAATAAGCAAGGTTAATTGTTGGAGATGTTATCTGTAGTGAAAAAGATGTGAATGTGATCAAGTATTGTGATATGGATGCGAGATTAAATGCCTAAGGCTACCAGATGCGGTGAGTAAAAGGTGTCTACATTTTAGTGAACTTGAAGTTGCTAGAGGTAGTGAGCCAAAGGTTGTGGATGGTGTTCTTGTGGTGGATCTTCTAGTTGCTTTGAGTTAGTGAACCTCCTTGTAAGAATCTTCTTCTATTCTTATTTCTTTCAAATAGTGAGTCCTTTGGGCAGTGAGCCTTTCTTCTCTTAAAAATAAAAATTTGGGTGCTGCCACAATAGTGGTTTACACTTTCTGGGAGATCCTGATTTTTGCTAAAATCACATATTTTTAGAAAATATAATGATTTAAGCCTTGAAAAGTTCCATTTAAAAGATTCCAATTGAAGAGGGTTTGATCAAACCACCTTATACCAATCCCCCTTGGATAGAACCCCACTAGTTTTAAACCATACCTATAACGAGTCTCCTTTACACCTATCAAAATGTTGATAAAAAACCACTTTTGATTTACCTTTTGGGGATCAAATGAATTCATTTAATTTTTTTTTTTGTAAGTATGTAGTCCTTATTATAAGCTTCCAAAAAAGTATAATTTTAATTAAATTTAATTTGGTTATTATATTTATTTTTTATTTCTTGTGAATGTAGGTTTTTCATCGAAAATCAAGCTCTTTGTTTTGCACATGTGGAAAAATAGAAGATTATCAAAAAAAAATAAAAATATGAGTGCACCATATATTGAATTCCTTGATCCAAAAAAAGAAATTTTGATACATACAAAAAAATTTGTTATATGGTCCGCCTATGTTTGAATTGTAATTGGTTTGACTTCAAAACTTGATTAAGGAAAAATATTCAATAAAACACTATGAAACCAATTGGAAGCACTAGATATCATAGTTACAAATCTAAATTCAAAAGAAATTTTATCCTTCATGGAAAAAATTATGTGTTATACGATGAGCGTCACTCCTTAAAAATGGTGTTTACTGAAAAAAAAAAACTAGTTTTCGAAGGAGAGGGGAAAAGAAGTGCAATATGATTCCAAAAAATTTGAAAAAAAAAATATTTAGAATCTACAAACAAAATGTCACAAATCACTAGTTTTCATTATCTTTAAATTCCTCATGGTTTAGCCGCTATAGGTGTCTGAAAGTGAAGGTTTAGTTAGAAAAAATTAGTTCAGTGTCCAATTTATCAAAAAATTATAAACCAGTATTGTGGGAGGTAGTGAGCCCTTATGGCAGTAAGCCTATTATATTTGGTGTTATTATTTTTCATTTAAATATGGTTTTCTCTTGTGTATGACTATTATTGTGTTGATGTTTTATATGTTCTTTCTACTGATGCTTAATAAGGGTCTAAGGATTAATGAGGGTTTGATGATTTTAATATACAATTGATTCACCCCCCTCTCAATTGTCTTGTGTATCTAACAATCCATGCTTCCTTTTTTCACGTATGTAACCTATGAGATATCACAATCAACCTTAGCCAACAAGCCAAAGTTTATGATAGCCAACCTCAACAACCACTCATGTGTTTTTTTGTAATGAAATAAGTTTGTACAAAACCATCAATTGGTATTATATAAACCATGTGACTAATACCAAGATCTTACAAAACCATTTCCCCTCATTTTTTGTTTTGTTTTTGGTACTAAGTTTTTCTAATATTGAATATTTTCCTAATGTTCAAACCCATAAATATTTCCTAATATTACATGCAACATATAAAGTGTCCTTAAGAATGTCTAACCCATGTGATGTATGCATCCCTTGATCCCTTAAGTACACCACAAATAATATTATTTTTCTACATTATAACATTGTGTAAGGTAAACAACACACCTTTTCCTAATATTATCCCACTTATTGTATACATTGCATAAAGGATCAATAGTAAACTCAAAATATCAAGGGAACAATCCCTATGGTCAATATGTACTAATGCATCCAAGTGATTCATGTGCTCCATCAAGATGCATGCAACGATAACTAGGGTGACCACCATCTCAAACAAGAACTCTCTCATTCTCCATCATGTTAATGCATAAAAAGGTTTAAGATCCCATCCAAATAAGAGATGCCACACTATCACATAAAAGCATAAATCCTACATCAATTTGTTATCTAAAAATAATCACTAAATCCAACATAACAAATATGCCTTAGTAGTTGACAAAAAATAATCACTATATTTGGAATAATAACCACAACTATTTATTAACACATCCAAAAACCATAGCTCAAAACCAAGGTATACTCACATAACAGGTAAAACTTATGCCATCAATATATCCAACCAATCCATAATCACAATTCCACTATCTTGGAACCACCATTGCATAGGTAATGTCAAATCTAAGAATGATCAAGATGTTTAAAGATCCACTTATAGAACTCACATAGAAGGTGTAACTAATGTCATGGTACCAAAGAATATTTTTAAATATATAGTTGAATTTCAAACAAAATTGTTACAATACAAATCGCACCACCAATCTCCATGGATCTTCCAAGTTCTCTACACTAAAAAATGGAAGATATCAATGAGCCTCCATGTTATCACTGAAAATAATGAATTACAATAACACATGACCACATACATGATGATCGTAATAGATCCATACAAAACTCAACTCCCATGTCATGTGAAAATAAACATCCAAGAAGAAACACAAGACCAAAGAGAGAACTTGCAAATCAAAGCATGTTGCATGTCCTTCTACAAACACCTCTAAGTGTTCAAGCTATAAAAAGTATGATATCCTTCACAAGATTCCAAAGAAAAAAGTATTATGAACATGTAACTAACCAATATAGGAATATCAAACCAAAATATTCGTTTCAAAAAACATCATCTACACTCCTCAAATAAGCAATCCAAGACTAACATATATAGTGCAAATCTTTGCTCTTTGTTCTAGCTTAATTAAATTCAACGTCTTTGCTTTTATAGTATCACACTCAACAAAATTTTGGTTTCCCTCTCTTGATGCACTTAAATTTTCTTGAAGAATTTTAGAGGATGGAAAGCTTACCATTTTTCCTTTTGCAAGTTTTATTTTTAATATAACGCCAATCCTTCATGGTCGTCAATGAAGTGAGTAGAATTATGCATGGAAAGATCTCACACATTCCCATAAGAAAACAAAGCATAAAGTAAAATGCATATGAAAACAAGGTGGGAAATACCTATTAGATGATTTATCACAAAGAGGACCAAGGGTGGGGAATGAAATTTCTCCTCTGAGATGCACCAAGCCACCATGACTCACTCCAAGATCAAAATCCTCAATAAAACCCATGTTCAACTCACATCCAACCTAGGTGTAGGATCCTTAGTCTTCTTATCAAATAATAACCATCTCAAGATATAATCTCCAAGAATAAGAGATCTCTCTAGTCTCACCAAAATCTAAAATAGGTATATAATAGATCATCTCATGCCAACTAAACTCTAATGTAACACTACAATAACCAAAATCTCACAAGAAAAATGATCACACCACTCATAGATCAAATTATCCCAAATCACCACCAAATATCCAATCTCAAGAATCAAGGACTCTCTGTAATATCATGATATCCTCTCAAGAACCTAACCACCGAGGAACCAAACCTTCCACTATTTATTTATTCTAGTCTAAATCTCCTCAAAATAAGATCATTTGTCCCAAATGAACATATTTGCTCCCAAGAGCACATGTATCACATCAACACTCTAATGTGCAATCAAGAGTACATCATGGAAAAATAACATCCATCCTATAAATAAGGATTGTCTATCAAATTGACAAAACATAAACCAAAATGTCAACAAAATATTCCAAGAGTCCTCTATGGTGCCAAGATAACAAAATCTCCAAATCAAATAAAGATAATTGTCTCTTGTCAACATAACTCAATATTTTATTGAAATCTCATTGCATATGAAAATAAGATCCAAGAGATCCTCTATGGTATGAACCACTATAGAATATCATTCATCATCAAATGATGAATCAACATCACTACCAAAATATCTAATTGAATTGATGTTGAGCTATGCACATGACATCTTGATAAGCATCTACTAAATAAATATCATTTGTATCCCTAACACAATCAAAGAACTAAACATCAAGAGCTCCCAAATAGTAAAGTAAAGTAATTATATCCAAGATAAGAAGATACAACACCACCTACAATTAGGAATCAATCCAACACCACAACAATGCATTTGCCTAAACAAAAGTCCCCAGGGGTATAAGGAACCTCCACAAGACCATGATTGTTAGGAATTGCAGTGCATGACATAGATAATGAAATAAATTATAAATTAACATGTTAATGTTAATTTATATATGTTAGTTTCTAGGTTTTCTTTTGGGTAGTTAGAATTTAGAAGGCTTTATAAAGCCATTGCAATGTAATAAATTAGTGTTGAAGATGAATGATTGATTTGTGGTGTTAGATCCTGGTGTTCTTTGTTGTTTCACCATTTCAATATGGTACTAGAGTAGATTTATTGACCTCTTTTATTGTTTTCCATTCACTTTTTTCCTCTCCAAAGTAGTGCATACAAGGGCCAAGTAGTATAGACCAGGTGCAACACCCATTGATGTTTGTCCAACATTCTCACATTTTGTCATCAAAGGTGCAATGTAGACCACATGCAAATTTGTTGGCATTCATCATTCATGTTTATTTGGTTTTTCTCATCTCTCTCCATATTGTTCACTCTTTTCATAGATTTTCATTCCACTTTGTTTATTTTCATATGAAAAAATAAAAAATGTATTATTCAAAGATGCAAAAATGAAAGGTGTTGCAAAAAAGTGTAAAAGGTTAAAGTGGTTAAGAAGAAGTTTTCTATATTTTAGTTATGATTGTTTCATTATTTGGATATTGGTATGGATTTATCATGCTTCTATTTAGTGTATTTTCAGTTTATGCAAAGGGAGAATCGTGTTCTCGTTAAGCACCATTCAATTGTTGGTACATTGTTCTTATTTTTAATGGCAGTTTAACACAATCTTACTAAAACAGCAATATCTTTCTCATTTCTAAACAAAATTTAGAAATTAAAAATGTTTTGGAATGTTATTGAATAAAACCACAAAACCTATAAATCATTTGAGAATATTGTCAATATTTAATTTACATTTCAATACAAAAGATATAGGTATTTAAAAGGTTAATACCAATTTAATTTATATTCTTTATTTTGTATTAGGATTTTGGATCCACAAGGGTGTAATATATTTTTTAGTTTTACATTATAGTTGGACGCATTATCAATAGAAACCAACATCCAAAGAGAAAAATTCATTGAAGGGGGGAAATTTTGAGGCATGTCAATTGTTGATACTACAATACCAAAATAAAGTCCCTATGCCAACACAAAAGGGGGGTGTTAGGAATTATAGTGCATGACATAGAATATGAAATAAATGATAAATTAGCATGTTAATGTTAAATTTATTATATGTTTGTTTTTAGTTGGTTGTTGGGTAGTTAGAAGTTAGAAGGCTTTATAAAGACATTGCAATGTAGTAAATCAGTGTTGAAGATTAATGATTTATTTGTGTTATTAGAACCTTGTGCTCTTGTTGTGGGGGGGAAATTTGAGGCATGTCAATTGTTGATACTACAATACCAAAATAAAGTCCCTATGCCAGCAAAAAAGGGGGGTGTTAGGAATTATAGTGCATGACATAGAATATGAAATAAATGATAAATTAGCATGTTAATGTTAAATTTATTATATGTTTGTTTTTAGTTGGTTGTTGGGTAGTTAGAAGTTAGAAGGCTTTATAAAGACATTGCAATCTAGTAAATCAGTGTTGAAGATTAATGATTTATTTGTGTTATTAGAACCTTGTGCTCTTGTTGTTTCATCATTTCAATAATGATTACCACCAAATATAATTGCATCAAAATCTCATCGAGTCTCACACATCTACACCATATAGTCAACAAATATAGGTCCCACGGTATAACTATACTAGGCAACATCTCGTTGCCTCATAATGACAATCAAACCAATGGAAAGTGATCAAACCAAGCCACCCAGATAGTACAACATCTACAGTAAAATATCTATGGGTATAGTCAACCCACATTTGATTTATATATGAAAACTCTAAGTATAGACATCGTACAACACTATAATACTCATATATCTCACACTGTAACATGAAAATTCAACATTACATTGGTAACCATGCCAAAAAACATAATTAGAGATAAACACATAAGTTTTCCACAACTCAAACATCAAATCATTACTAGATTTGTTTTTCCATAGACTCACAAATTACCACAGTCAAAGGAACCAATAAATAGCCAAAACACATCAACATCTCTAAACCTAATCTACTACATTTTTTTCAAAAAGAGTTTTATATGTTGATTATAAGAAGTCAAAAATTAGACATCATATGGACAAGATATGCCATATCCAAGCAAGGAAATAATAACTATATTCCAATTGGTATCTTCTATCAAAAATAAAAAAGCCTAGAAAAACCATTGATACCATGATGTAGTACTCATACATAAATTTTATTCAACTATAAAAAATAAAAAATGTGACTCTCAAGGTGATAGTTATGGCCTCCAATAAAATCCAAACCAAAATCCAAAAATATTTTAGTGGTTGGTGGGCTAAGAATAGTGTTGATGGCAAAGCAATGCTTTGTTTTTTGCCACCAGGGATGGTGGTTGGGATCGATGGCATGGTGAGGTTGTATCCATAGGGTGTTTATCCTTTCAAATTATGTGTGACCACCCACCAATGGTTGAGCGTTGGCCCCTAAATTTTATTTATTTTTTAAATAAATTCATAGACCTACAAAAAAAAGTTTTTGTTCATAGAATCTAACAACCTATTACATAGTTAAAATATTTTGTCGATTGATGCCTATGTTGTAAATCCATACATATCATATATCATTGTATGGAATATCTCATGCCAAGAATCCTTGGAGCTCCAAAAAATGGTTGATATTATTTGGCCCCAAAATATGTCATGTTATATATGAAAATATGTTTTGGGGTCTACTAGAGTCAATGATGAGTTTTTTTCTATGAGGTCTCTAACAAAATCTCATCACCAAAACCCAAACAAACAACCCATTTTCTATATTCATGAAACCCTAGATCTACAACTTGACCTAAGTTTTCAAACACACCTATGACCTTGAAAATGCCTTCATTATCTTCTCACAAAGCCATAGATTCAACTACATAAAAATATACTCCTTCCAAGAGTTAATAATACTTGGGAGATCTCTTCCCAAAACCTAACAACCAAGGTCTAATACCAAATGAAAGGGAATTTGCAACATATAGAATTTTTCACATAACCCGATGAGAGAAAAATATGCAAATAAGTTGTGGATGATGAAAATGTGAATTATGTAAAATAGGAACAATACAATGAAAGTACCAAATTCACACTCAACAATCACTCAATAAAGCTCAAGATCTATGAATAAAATAAAATAATAAACAATTATACCACAACAAAGATCTTGATTTGCTCCATTGATTTTTTATAGTAGCTTGAATGCTTGATATGTGGGTTATCCTTCAAAGTAGCATAACCATGATAGCACGATGATAGTATGATAGTCAAAATAACAATACTTTCTCAAAGATAATAGATAAACAATAATATAGATAGTAGCTCAAGATAGTGTTGCTCTAGATAATGATGATGGTAGCTCTCAAGACAATGTTCTAGCTCTTGATAATGATCACTAGGGATAATGCATGAATGAAGTTTTATTTATACGCAATTGAACTTGATATTTGATCAATGTTGGAGATTATTTGGAAGAAACAATGGATAAAAAAATAAGATAGGGTAGGAGCTAAAATTAGTAAATAGATTGAATTGATGAGGTGGGATAGTTAAATATATATATATATAATTCATAAGGTATAGCTAGAGAAATAAATAAAATATTTATTTATTTATTTTGGAGGGAAAATATTTAATTATAGAGGACCAAAACTAATGTTGGTAGGAAAATAACAAATTATTTAAGTAATTAAAAATTATATAAGTAATATATATACAAGGTGTAGACACTTAAAAATGTCCTAAATGATATCACACACTCAAATCCGATATACTAACACCATTTCATCCTAAAACCCATCCTCTTTTCGCTTAATTGATTAAATTAGCTTAGCTATTTAATTAATTGCATCATTTTCATCTATTAATTTGATTAATCTAATTAGGTTAATTCACCCCCTTTCATGCTAACCTTTCGTCCCGTTAAATTGGATAAATCAAGATATCTAATTTTAACACCTTAAGTCCTCTCATTTAATTAAACAAGCTTAATTATTTAATTAAATGTCATGTTTGACCCCTTTTTTATTAAATAAGTTAGTTATTTAATGAATATCCTAAATTCCCCTAATTTGCATAATTGAAACTTTGTTTAATTATCAAATTACTAATTAAATCTAATCCTCCCACTTGCAAAGGAATATTCCAAGAGAATATTCCTCCTTTGCACATTAAAAATTGGTTTTAATTAACTAAATGTTAATTTTCCTCCAAAAGGGAATATTCCCATGGAATATTCTTTCCCTCTTCACTCATTTGAAAAAAAGGAATATTCTTCATTGTAACAAACTTTCAACAAACTTCTTGTGCAAGTTTTGAAAGTGTGCTTGTTTGGATGAATGTAAGCCCTTGATTAAATATCATTTTACATTTTCAACCCTTGATGGGAATCCATGACTCCATTTTCCTTCCATCCTAACCATTGATTGATCCTTTTGATAATGGCCATCAATTTCATTTTGCCTATTCTACAAATAGAGCTTGCATCTATTGAATAGGGATCCATCTTTTAATAGTAAACTTATGTTGTTAAAATCGCTCTCATTTGCATCTACATTTAGCACATATTTATCTTTTTTAGTTTAAATCTCACATTATTAGCTTAGAGCATCCATTAATGGCTTCCATGGTAACTTAGTTGCATCCATTTAGCATATTTCAAAACTAGAGTTTTAATCTTTCAAAACTTGCATACATTTAGAATAGCTTTGCATACACTCACATCAATCACCTTAGCATATATCATGTTAAAATAGCTTTCATCATGCGTTACAACACATATTACATCAGTTTCATTAGTTTTCTTCAATAAAACTGATTGAAACAAGCTCATTATCTAAGGGATTGGGAAAGGGTCACCATTCCACATCAATGCAACACCACTCCCCCAATAGGATAAGTTTCAATGTCCTGGAGTAGATGTTTATAAAGCTTTCATGTTTTAGAATGTTAGTTTTAATGGTTTCTTCGCTTTGTTTACATTGAATGATCTTATTAGATTGATGCTTAGTGGCTTGATTATACTTTGAATCCTTATGGATCAAGTTTAGTTAACCTATACTACATCATCGGTCACATTTTGGCACTAGAAGGAGGGCTTGAGCTAACCAATCTAAAAAAATTATTGTTAAATTTTAGTTTTGCTTGTGTTTGCAAAATTAGGGACGCTATTGAAGATTTATCGACGCATCTCAGACGCGTCGCTATACAAAAATGCACTTCAATTCAATTTCAATGACGCATAATTAATTTAGCAACACAATTTGTCACTACACATTTAAATAGTGACATTAAACCTATTTTTAAGCGCAACATGAATTTTAATTTAGCAACACATTTGATCTAGCGATGCTATTGATGTCACTATTTACTACAGAGCGACGCATCCGAATTTTCAATACAACGACACACTTGTGATATAGCGACACATCTGATGAAGATTTAGTGACACAATTGATTTCAGTGTCGCTATTTACTGGTAAAAAAAACTGAACTTGAATTTTGACATGTGTTTTAATTTTTTTGATTTCATCTAATTGCTAACATGTCACTAATTTCTCATTTTGGTTTTTGAGGCTAACTGGTTTTGCAAGTTTGGCTAATAAAATTCGAAGTGAAGGAGCATATTGTCATTTGATTATAATTGTAACAAGTGTTTCGACACTTATGGGACAATTATAACTCATTTATGATGCTATATTTCACATTTTCAGACCAACTAGATTTCCTTTTGGGTTTAAAATGAACGTTCGAATTGGTTAAAACTGAACCCTTACATCCTCATTTTGCAATGTTGGTTTAAAACTAAACAAAAAAATCTACACACTTCATTTGGTGCTTAAAACGAATTCATTATGCTTGTCAAAGTTAAAATGAGCATGTGTCTAATTTACTTGCATATGCTTGTGCGTATCCTCTCCCCTTGCGCCTTTTGGAAATCTTGGGTGGCGAAAAGCATTTTACGTTTCAAACATGTGTCACCTTTAGAGGGTTTGCCTCCCAAATTGTGAGAGGAAACAACCCAAGAGGTGCTTTCATTTTGGTCCACTATATAAATAATTAGTTGTGACTAAAGTCATGAACCAACTAGTGTTGTTGCCCTATATTGACGAATGTCTCCCTTAGTATCCTTGTGATGCATTAAAACCCTTAGATATTTTTAAGGGCTAGGAGGGATCTTAATTGAGTGAATCGCCACATGTATAGCACTTGTTTATCCTGAATATGGTCATTAAAAACCTTGTTTGTAGTGGCTAACCAAGTCCAATTCTGAAATGTATTTCAAGGTATTGCATTGGAATAGCACCGTTCCAAGAAGTTACTTACCATGTCTAATTTTTTATTGAGGCAATAAAGCAAATAAGGAAGGGACTCTTTTGCTTGGCATGTTAAGACGTTACATTTCCTTGACATAGCCTATTTATCCATTTTATCTTCACGAATTAATCATCTCTTAGGGGATGATGGTAAGCCTACTAAGAAATATGTATCTGTTCGAACTAGGATTGTAAATGCTTGTGAGTTAGTTTAACACTTGCTTGATTCCAAAACAATTGCAAACAAACATCAACAAGTCTTTTCAAAATTTCAAACCCTTTGGTCTAAGTATGGATACCCTTTGAAGAAAAACCTTGATATTGATGCTTGTCCTAAGGATTTTTATCCTTAGAGACTTCTAAATATTTTGGTTTACATCTCAATCCATACTTCCCAAAGTTAACCTAGGCAACTATGGCTTTAACTTCATCCTTTTCACAAAATGGACTTTGTGAAATGAATGATATTTTTGACATAGACATCTAGTTTGAAACTTAAGCAAGACAAGTGTTTGTGGTAAAAAGAAACTCATTTAAGCAAGATAAATTGACAATTTTAACCCCACATGACCATTTGGCATCCGATCGCTCCGATTGAACAACCAAACCTTACTCCCGCTATCATTCAACCAAACTTCAAACTAATTGAAGGAGAACAAATAGATATAACTAGTAGTTTAAGGAGCTTCACTTTTGAAATAAAGGAACACCAATCCAATGGAGAAACACAACATACATCTTAGACGAACAAGAGGAACAAGCCGATATTGTGGCCGGAAGGCCCATATTACCACCTCCTGCGTGGCAATAAATATCCTCTTTTTCATAATCTTGTGCTTCTTTAAATGATCTCTCACAAAATCAAAATCCCCAAGAGAAGGTCTACATTCCACTATTTCAAACTTAGACATTATAGTGCAAAGTATATTTGGAGACGTATCTTAAGGAATCACCACAACCGAGATAGATCAATAAGGAGATATTTTCTACGTTATTTCATGGACGAACCAAATCTACACATTGCACAAGAACTCCTTAATAATTGAGTCCTTAGGATTTTAACACTTTAGAGGTATAGCATGTTTCTCACTACCTTGGTCTTGGAAAACAAAGGTTCGGTCTAGGTCAACATTGGGTCAAATTTTTCATCCAACCCTTATCAAATTTCATCCTTCACTTCACCAAAATTTGTAAAATTTTGAATACACCAACACTTTGGACTTAGATATCTATCAACCCAAACCCTAACTTAGCTACTTTGTATGTGAAATGAATCTTTTTCCATGCACTTAGTTGAGTTAGTTATCATCTATGGACTAGTTTATCTTGAAGGTCACGAGTCTACCTTAAAGATTCACAAGTTCATTAACATTTTTTATCCCAACATCAAACAATCAAAACCTTTAAGTCAAAAGTTTTGTCCCAAAACATTTGCAAAGATCACTCTCCACATCATTCACCTTTTTCATCTCCCATGCTCCAAAACGACTGAGAATGTCCCTTTTACCTAAATTTGAGTAAACTAGAGAGTTTAAACATTATAAATCTCAACACAACTCTCCCATAGGTGACCCAAAATTTATGGTAAACATAAGATCACAACACAAGAGAATCATGGAAAATCCAAAGTCACATTCACTTCAAGTGCTATCAATCCTCAAGAATTTGATCCAAGAAGTCATGTTACCCCATCACAACAACGCTCGCCTCCATCAGGACCATATGAGATAGAAGACGTCACGAACAACCCATTTGGTCTTACTAAGGAAGAAATCATGGAATACAAACAAGAACATCAAGAATTAGAATATGTAGCTCCAATTTCCCCATCTTTTGTTGCACAACCCTTGACACAAGGATTGACTTCATCCAGTGTTCAAACAACTCCATCACTAGGGCTAAGTCAAACACCAACTCCTAGTCTTGCAACTAGTCTTGCTAAGGACTTTGGTCATACTCTACCATTGGAAAGCAACACACTTGTGGGCACCCTAAATATCAATCCTTCTCAAAACACCACATGGACACCAACATTTGACACTCCTACCATTCCCAAGAATCCTCTACATCAACATAAACCACTTACACTTCATGAATCCATGAAAACCTCCATATATCGAGGGTACCCCTCTTCA
The DNA here is from genome assembly GCA_007258455.2 of Sequoia sempervirens. Classification (NCBI taxonomy): domain Eukaryota; kingdom Viridiplantae; phylum Streptophyta; class Pinopsida; order Cupressales; family Cupressaceae; genus Sequoia; species Sequoia sempervirens. The sequence continues at coordinate 52,040 of VDFB02258558.1, forward strand.
TCCATCCCCAAAAGTACCACAAGTGTGCCCAAAGTCACGGAAGGTGGTATGGGCCAAGTATCTCAAATAGACCCAAAAGGGCATGTCGATACCCTTACACAAAATCAGCCTTTAACGCATCATGGTACATCTTCATCCAATCCTACCATTGATACATCAAGCCCATTAGTTTCCCAAAACACATCTATTCAATCCATCATAAACCCAAATCAAAACAACCACTTGGTCACAAACCCCATCAACCAAGGTAATACCTTGGCCACATCCCAAACACAAGGAAATCCCCAAAACATCGATCAAGGGAACCCTTTCAATCAATGGACTCAAGGTCCTAATGTGCCATTGCCATTGAAATATCTAATGGTATCATCATCATCTTTCCCCTTGGTCCCTTTCATCATGCAAAATCAAATAGGACTTCAAACTTACATTCCTTCACCCCAATCCACCATCTTGCAAGGAATGATAAACCAAGGGAGCCCCTAACCTCTCATCAGCAACCCACAACCCACGTAAAACATCAACACCCAAAACCCATCGCAAATGTCCCAACAACTAACCAATCCCACATTACAACAATCCCACATTACAAGCACGTGCCTTAGATTTACAACAAGCACAACAAGCTTATCATCAATTCATCCAACAACATCAATAACAACAAGCAACCCTAGCAGCACAACAATAGCAACAATAGCAAGCAACCCTAGCAACGCAACAACAACAACAGTAAGCATCCCTAGTAGCACAACAACAACAATGAGCAACCCTAGCAACACAACAACAAGCATCCTTAGTATCACAACAATAATAGCAAGCCCAACAAGTAGCCTTAGTAGCACAACAAGAAGTCCTAGTGGCCCACCAACAACAACAAGCTCAATAGTATGCCCAACAACAATAATTGCTCACACAACAACAACAAGGTTTATACTACAAACCTCAACAAACATTGTCATCCCAAACACGTTAGGAACATATAAGCCTCCACCACAATCACCTTCAAAATATCCTACACCAGCATATTCACCATACAACACCCCATCCTATCACAATCCTACGTATAATCCATCTGCCATCCCAAAATACACAACATATATTCCTCCACCAAACCCACAAGACGATGTAGCATTGCAACTTAAGGCATTAACACAAGAAATGTAGGATATCTAGATGGGAAAAATGAAGAAACCCCATACACAACAAAACCTATGCCCATATCCATTTGATCGAAACTTTGCAATGGTATCATTCCCTCTCGGTTTTGAAGTCCCTAAATTCGATAAATACAAATGGAGAGGAAGTCATGTGGACCACATCAAAGAGTTTAACATCATGTGTATGGAGGTCACCTACAATGAGTCCTATTTGATGTGCCTCTTTCCATGAAGCTTGACAGGCCCAACCATCGACTAGTTTTCTCAGTTGCCTCCAGGTATCAAAACTTTCCAAGAAATCATTGATAAATTCATAGATCACTTCTCCTTCAATCTTGACATGGACATGAGCCTAGAAGAGTTGTACATACTTAGACAAAAAAAAGGAGAATATTTTGCCAATTTCTTACAATGTTGGAGGTAGAGAGCTAGTAAAAGCAAATGGCCTATTCCCGATAAACAACAAGTGGGGATCATCATAGCGAATGTAGATCTAGATCTATCTTTCCATTTAAAGATGCAGTGCATTACCTCTTATGATGAGCTTGTCCCTAGAGCCCTTAACATCGAAAGAGCTCTAATCTCATAGGGAAATACCCAAGCCTACAAATACAATCGCCCATCGACTAGTTCAAGCGACAAGCCTCAAGTTTGGGCTAAGAGAAAGAACATGATGAATGATGGTGTGGTAGATGCCAAGGTGGTACTAAGTACTCCTAAGCCAAACACCAATCAAATAGCTAATGCTCAACCAATAGTACAACAAACCACAACACCTCAAAATAATCAGGTCAATAACACCAAAACACAACAATGACAAACTCCCAATAGGAACAACAATCTGAAACGCAAATACATAGTTGTCGAAACCTATTGAGACCATCATGAATAAATCGGTAGATTCAAACTTGATAACGCTTCCCAATTTTGAAAACTACCAAGAACCACAGGATAAACCACCCTAGTACAATGAAAAAGATCTTTGTGACTTTCAAAAAATTAAGGGAAACAAAACATCAAACTGCATGAAACTCAAGAATGTTATGCAAGATCTTATCAAGAATGGAGACATATTTGTTGAGGTACTGGTCACCAACCATGATCTTAAGATATACAAGAACCCTATGCCAGATCACAACAAAGGGAACAATACTGGAAAAGGTAAGGATCACACAAATTTGTAGCATGTCTATTCCAATGTAGTTGCTTCTTGTGATAGTGTCATCATCGTCGTCACCATCAAAGGGCCTAGTGCAGAGTGTGGAGTCACCACATGACGTGGCAAAATAACCATCCAAGGAGCCCCATCTCAACCTTGGGTACAACCTACTTTTCCAACATCAACCCCTAGCAAATATAGTCTCCTCGATTAGCTTAAGAACACCCCTGCATAGATTTCTATCTTGGAACTATTGAGGTTATCCTCTACACATAGGGAAATCTTAAAGAAGGCCTTATCTTCATCATTTGTCCCTAAGGATGTGGATACATAGTAGTTTCAAGCTATGGTAGGGCATATCACTATCCCTCATCTTCTCACCTTCTTGGAACAAGACCTACCATCACAACCATCTTGTAATTGTGCTTTACACCTAGAAGTCATTGTTCACAAGAACAAGGTTAAAAGAGTCTTAGTAGATGGAGGTGTTGGTTTGAATATTTGCACCCTTCATTTGATCAAGAACTTGGGTTATTCATAAGATGCTATTGAGAAAGCAAAGAGTACAACCATCATAGCATATGATGACCAAGAATGGGCGTCCTAAGGCATCATCACACTACCCATCCAAGTAGGACCTGACATTGTAGAAACTACATGCCAAGTGTTAGACCTTGATCTCCCCTACAACATCTTGCTTGGTCGACCATGGATCCATGCCCTAAAAGTTGTAGCTTCAACCTATCATCAATGTGTAAAGTTTCCTTTTGAGGACAAAGAAGTTACCATCCATGGAGATCCTAAGCCCTTTTACTACTGCAAGAATCTTGAGGCCAAGTTCTATAAGATCCCCCAAATACCCAAGAATGATGAAGGGCCTACACCTTCCTCATTTGTTGACCCATCCCTTGCATCCACCTCATAAACAAAAATTCCCATTGTGTAGAACATTCCTGGCATCAAAGCAGTGATCCAGGATGATGGTTGTGGAAACTATAAACTAACGAAAGATACTTTTGTGTTGGGGGAGCTACCTCTTTCTCCCAAATCTCATGGGAAACCTGCACCTATCAACAAAGCGATTGAAACCTTAAAAATGGTAGCTACCACCTTCACCAAGTGGGGGGATTTGAACAAAGAAGATGTCAATGAGGAGGTTGTCTCTAAACTACTCCATCAATATGACCGACCCATTCCTATTCTTCCCATGAAAGATGATAATAAAGGCTTGCAACTAATGAATAGTTTGGGATACAACAAGAATGAGAAATTGGGAAAAAATGACAATGGTTTTCTAGAACCATCATTCCTGAGACATGTCCAAAGAATCTTGGCCTAGGATGCACTACTTCCAAGGTTACCCTTATTGGCAAAGGTACTTCTACTAAATGGGCTGAGACTTCCTCTTAGTTACCAACATCACGTGATACTACCCTAGATGACTTCCCTCTTTACATCATCGACCTATTTAAGATTAACTCTCTCTTCATGATATCCACAACATCCTTCACCCCAAGTGATCAAACCACTGAAATAAGCCTAGTATACCCACAACTCACTGAATGAGACCAAAAAGGACGACCGATTCTAGATTTATTAAAAAACAATGAAGCAATCTCAGAATTCATGGGACTCCACGACAACTTACCATGGGTAGATCACAAAGTTGGTTTTGATATAGAGTTCAACACAAGGGCTTACTACGGGGAGATGATTGAATCCTTCAATCGCAAAATTGATGACATGCAACTAACATGCAGATCTTTGAGTGAAAACCACACTGTGGCACTTTCTGATCTTAAAATAGTAAAAATAAAGGATGCATCTGAGGGTGAAAACTTCTTTGAGGCACCTAAGGATGAGGGATTCAATCTCCCCCTTAGTGCAATGCATCTAGAGAAGTCAACAGTGCTAGTAGAAAAGGCCACTCCAGTTAATGTGGGAACAAAGGAAGCACCCAAGATCACTTTCTATGTCGAATCCTTGTTAGAACAAAAAAACCTAGCAACGTTCCTAAAAGAGCGAAGTGCCAACTTTGCATGGTCGTACACAGATATTCCAGGGCTTGATCCAGAAGTGGTTGTACATCACTTAGTAATCTATCCTAAAGCCAAACCAATGAAGCAAAAATTAAGAAAGATGCACCCTCAAATAGCTCTCTTTGTGAAACTTGAGTTACAAAAGCTTCTTGACGTTGGATTTATCTGACCCATTGACTATCCTCAGTGGGTTTCAAACTTGGTACCATTCTCCAAACCCACTGGGGGCATCAAAATATGCACGAATTTCAGAGACTTGAACAAAGCATGCTTGAATGATGATTTCCCTCTTCTTAACATCGACATCATTATGGATTTAACAACTGGACATGAAATGCTATCACTCATGAACAATTTTTTAGGATATAATCAAATCATGATTGTCGAGGAGGATCAACACAAAACCGCATTCACTTGTCCATGGGGAACATATTGCTGGAACATGATGCCATTTGGGTTGAAGAACACAGGAACAACCTATCAAAGAGCAATGACCCTTATCTTTCATGACATGATCCACAAAATAGTCGAAGACTATGTGGATGATATTTTGGCAAAATCAAAGAAAAGGAGTGAGCACATAGAGGTATTGTGACCCATCTTCGATAGGATCGAAGAGTATTAAGTATGGCTAAACTTGAAAAAGTGTGTCTTTGGGGTTACATTAGGGAAGATTCTTGGCTACATCGTATCACAACGAGGGATATAAATTGATCCAAAAAAAGTCAAATCCATCTTAGACATGGAACCACCACAAACGTTGAAGTAGATGAGAGGGTTTCAAGGAAGATTATAGTCCATTAGAAGGTTCATAACACAATTATCAGACAAAATTCACCCTTTATCGCATCTTCTCCATAAAGGAATAACTTGCAAGTGGGATGAAAAGTGCAATAAAGCCTTCTAAAAAATCAAGGACTACCTATTGACACCTCCAATGCTCATGCCACCAATACTAAACAATCCATTGATCCTATATATCTTAGCAACATCAGCAAACCTAGGTGCTCTTCTATCACAGCATGATGAAAACAAAAAAGAAAGAGCCATCTATTACATTAGCATGACCTTGGTAGGCTATGAAATGAACTATTCATCCATCGAGAAACTATGCTTAGCAATGGGTTTTGCTTCAAAAAAGTTTAGACATTACATGTCACATCAAATCAAGCTTACTGCAAAGATCAAACCTTTGAAATACTTGTTATCCAGAGAAACTCTCACGTGGTGAATGGCTAAATGGGTAATGATCTTGACTAAATTTGACATAGAGTATGTGGAGTGCAAGGAAATCAAAGGAAAAGTGATCACAAACCAACTAGTAGAAGCACCTATCTATGTAGAGAATCCTTTGATATCTGAATTTCCTAATGAATCAGTGTTCCTTGTCAATACAACGGATCAATGGAAAATGTACTTTGATGGATCATTTACCCAACATGGATCAGGGGCAGGTATCCTCTTTATCACCCCTAAAGGTGACTGCATTCCAAAGTCATACCGATTGTCATTCCCATGTACTAACAACATTGTAGAGTACAAAGCCTTAATAACCAGTCTAAGGATAGCAGTTCAATGGAAAATACAAGAGTTGAAAGTCTATGGAGACTCACGACTAGTTATCAACCAAGTCAATAATGACTACCAAACTAAGGATGATAAACTCACTCCTTACAAGAAGATGGTAGAGAGTCTTAAGGACCTTTTCATTGATATAAATTTTGAGCATATTCCTCGCATGAACAATCAAGCAACATATGCTATGGCAACAATTGGATCATTATTAGACATGCCGCACAATGTCCTCCAATGTGAATTCTTGGTAGAACAACTTCTCATACCAACTTTAGAAATCCTTGAATTTGAATTTGCATGTGTCATCGGTGGTCCTAGTTGCCCATGGTATCATGATATATTCACCTACCTTAGCAGAGGAACCCTCCCATCCAATATCACCTCTAACCACAAAAAAACCTTTGTTAAAAAGGCATCCCGATTCGTGATCCTAGGTGATACCCTTTACCGCCGAAGCATCGAGGGGACATTACTACGATGTCTCAACCAAGAGGAATCCTTGATTTCCTTAACAAAAATACACGATGGCATATGCGGTTCCCATTCTAGTGGTATGACTTTAGTTAAGAAATTGTTGAGGACGGGGTACTACTGGCCAACCATGGAAAGAGAAGCCCATCAATATGTATAGAAGTGTGTCCAGTGTCAACAACATGGAGATCTTATTCATGCTCCATCTCATGAATTATAACCAATCGTCACACCTTTTCCTTTCTCGCAGTTGGGGCTTGACCTCATATGAAAGATTACTCCAACCTCCTCTAATGGCCATAAGTTCATCCCAACGTCTAGAGAGTACTTCACCAAGTGGGTTGAAGCCATTCCTATGACCTACATAATAGGGAAGAAAATTGCTAAGTTTATCCTGAATTACCTCATTTGTCATTATGGTATTCCATAAGCACTTATATTCGATAAAAAAACACCCTTTAAGAATCAGGATGTGAAAGAGCTATGTCAAAAATTCAACATTCAACATTGATTCTCTACCCCATATTAGCCCTAAGGCAACGATCAAGCTGAAGCTACAAACAAGACCATTCTGAAGATCCTAAAGAAAACAGTCAATGAAGCTGACCATGATTGGCATTTGCAGTTAAATCCCACCCTATGGGCCTATCAAACCAGTATTCGCACACCTACAGGTGCAACCCCTTTCTCCTAGGTCTATGGATTAGAAGCCATCCCACCTATCAAGGTCAAGCTTTTGTCACTGCGAGTGTCACTATAGAACCTAATCATTGATGAAGAGTATAAAGTATCTTGGCTAAATGAGCTAGAATTCTTGGATGAGTGTTGCCTTAACGCCCTCAATCACTTGCAAGTATATCAAAACCAACTAAAATGAAGCTATAACAAGATCAAGAGTCGGTCTTTCCAGGTAGGGGATCTTATCCTTAAGCAAAATCAAAAGAATGCTCTAGATCATGACAGTAAAGGAAAGTTTGAGCCTAACTAGTTAGGCCCATTTTCCATCACAACAAACTATGGATCAGGAGCCTATCAATTATCAACGCCTAAAGGTGAACCCTTGCAGGAACCAACCAATAGTTTGCATCTTAAAAAAAATTATGCCTAGTCTTGAAGGGTATAAATCTAAAAATAAAAAAAAATCCAAAATCCAAAAAAAAAGGAAAAAGGATTGAAAACAGTAAAGAAAAACAATTATCCTCTAGTGAAAACTACTTCAGTGGTGCTTTGAGCAAGTACCTTGGTGAAAACCTGAAAAATAGGTGCCTTACGTAAATAAAGCACCTCCATCTATCTTTGGCTCTTTATCCTATCATTCTTTCCATCACATCCATCCATCACATCATTCATCCTATTTATTCCATCACCCATCTGCGTTCGCATCATGGCTTGATATTGTGAAGTGTCATATCCCCTTTAGCACTACTTGGCATATTCAAAAGGTTAGCTTGTCTTGCCTATATCAAAGTAGTCTATTGTATCATGTTGGGGGAAATTCGTTATGGATCGGATTAGGTTCTTGTATATCTTAAGGTTATTGGAAATCGCATTGAAAATACCAAAAACATTCATAAAATCTCATCAAAATCTAAAAACACTTGCAAAATCAAGAAATCCAAAAACATCCAAAATCTTGTATAGCCAAAAATCCAAAAACATTCAAAATCCTATGTAGCTAAAATCCAAAAATATTCAAAAATTGTAAGTCAAAATCCAAAACACATCAAAATTCCTAAAAAGGTCAAAACATTGAAAATCCAAAAAAATAGAACCATGTTGAACTACGAGTCTCTGAGCTTGAACGTAGGCAAGGTTCATCTTTGATAAGCCCCCAAGACACCCTAGATCAGTTCTTTAGGAGTTTTCCGTAATAAATTGACAATCCATCGATTGTTCATATCTCATTATCAATAATTCAAGTCAATTAAACTACGTGGTCTCTACGTGTATAACATAGGAAAGACTCATCTTTGATAAGCCCCTAAGGCCCCTAGGATATTATTTTAGGTTAGGTTACTGGTTGCAATATTAGAAAACCCCAAAACATTCAAAAACTTAGAAAACCCCAAAACATTTGAAAACTTAGAAAACCCCAAAACATTTGAAAACTTAGAAAAATTGCAAAACATTAAAAAGCGTAGAAAACCCCAAAGCATTCAAAACTAAGAAAACCTCAAAACATTCAAAACTTAGAAAACCCCAAAAGAAAACAAAAAAAATTTGAAAATTTAGAAAACCAAAACATTCAAAACTTAGAAAACCCCAAAACATTTAAAAACGTCGAAAAACAAAAAAACATTCACAAAATTTGAAAAACACAAAAACATTTGAAAACTTAGAAAATACTCAAAACATTGGAAAACATTCAAAAATCCTAAACAACCTCAAATAAATGAAAACCATAACATTCACATAAACTTTCAAAAAGACCAAAAACAGCCTCAAAACATTTTCAAAATACCAAAAACATTAAAATATTTTAGAAACTCCTAAACCATCCATCTCATCTCACTTTCACCAGCGAGAAAATTCACCCATAATAAATCAATCATCATCTTTAACCTTTGGTAAAACAAGTAGAAAGCAAGTGTCACAAGTTGTAAAGTGAGAACCTAGAAGTCAAAATCTAATGTATAGATCATCGGTAAACGAATCAGTGAAGTTTGTATCAACGAATTATCACACACCTAATCTTAATCAAACCATCTGATAACATTCCCTAGGATGTATCCTTCTGACAATGGACATCAACATCAGAAATCACCGTAGCTAAGTTAAACTGGCAAGAGATATAGATAACACTGACTATTTGCTTTTGATCTTTTCTTATGATTTATCTTATTGACCCATTCTGAGGACATCTCGATGATGTCTAAATGATTTAGAGAGAAAGGAATGGGGCATTGATCATTATCTTTTGTTTGTTGTGCTTGTGGGTATTCTTGTAAAATAATCTTGGCGCATACTTGCTTAGTTGTGTGTAGGGAGGTTGTTTGGAGTAGATTGTTGACTATGACATATGCTTTGGTCCGATATATTCTAAACTTCTAATCTACATTTCGACAAGGTTTCTGTATGTCAAGGTATGAACAAGAACTATCCTATCTATTTGTAGAGTCAAAGTCCATTACACTTGATACAACACCATCTTGGGTATTAATACCATGATGCATCGTGTCTATGTGTTATATCAAACATAAGGAATGACGAAAAATACTAATCCCAAGATATGAGAAAATCATCCACTCTTGTCACCATATCTAATAAAGTCTCAATGGATAAAGGACTTGTTAGACTTTTGAATCAATCTCAAAATCAATGGTCAAATCATTCATTTTTATTCTTCTATCTTATTTTCCACACTAATCTGGTATCATGACATTCAACAAAAACATCATCATGCATCCATCCCGCATCCATAAATTGTTAGCATACATACATCTCACATCATCACAACATATCATAATAATAAAAAACATAATCCACTGCATCGTCATTGTCATTTAAGTAGTTTTGAATAATATAGATTTGTTATTTTAAGCATCTTAATTCATTGCACTATCATTCATCGCATCCATATCATGAACATTCATAACATTAATACTGTAAAGCATCATCCATGTATACATCTATCTAAATCCATATCCATACATGCATCATCATGACATCATAAATTGCATGGAAAAGTACATGAAATAAATACATTCATCGATACATCTTCCATAAGCATATCATAACATCCATCCCATAACATATCATAGAAAGATACTAAAAAAGAAGGTAACACATCCATTGCACTAAATTGCATCCATCTCATAACATCACATATCATATACATTACAACATTACATCATTATCGCATATCACATAAACATAAATACAACAAGTGCATTCATCATCATCACATCCATACATGATCATAACACATACATATAACATCACATCATAATGTATGCATCCATACATCCATCAAACATGAAATAAAAGCACATCACATATTGAATCTGTATCATCTCGTATATATATCAAAAAATGACTGTCATTGTACAATATATGAATCAGTGTGTGTATGTTAATCAAAAGTACAATATCCATGAGGCTATAAAAAATGAGACCATGAATGTATATCTATATAAATAATCAAGAAAATAATCAAAAAGTGTATACAAAACAACTAGCCCTGGTGGCTGCTCGACTCCCCTCTAACTGATGGCTAATCCTCAACCCTGGGAGGTGCTCTGCTCCTCTGTGAAAAATTAATCTATCTCATCACCTGAGGGACATCTCGATGATAATGCATCTGATAGTATGTAGCCTTTGTGATTGCCTCTTTGTACAAGCGTGCTGACATTATCCATCCTTGTGATGTAGTTGTCACTGCCTCAAACTGATGTCTTTTCCCAATCTCTTGGGCTAGCTGTAAGTCTAGTTGCTGTCGCAACTAAACCTCACGATCTCTCTGTGTAGTCATATCATGTAGTTGTTAATGCAGTTGATCTCTATCGGCAGTGAGATCCTGTATCTGAGCTTGAAGCTATGGACCTGGCTATTGTAGGGGTGGAGGAGGTGATGGTGCCCCTAGAACCTGCCCATCATGCTCCCCATCATGTCCATCTTAGTGCCTTGGGTCCTAGTGACCCTGATCTGGTTGTTGTTGTTGATGCCCATCCCTTGGCACCTATGCCCTATCCTGATCTTGCTACTATCCTCGGCCTCAAACTCCATCTCAAACCCCATCTCGATCTCTATCTTGGTTGTCATCTCGGCCTCTTCCTCTACCTCTACCTTTTCCTTTGGCTTTTCCTCTGAGGTATCCCCCCGCTAGGTCTATTAGGCGCATAGGTGGCCTAAACCATGCATCATAGCCTAGGGTAGTCCCCACATTTGGTATACCCTAGTCATAGGCCCAAGGTTGTGGGACTAGCTATCAGAATTCATTGATCGCCACAATGGGATCAATTTGAGCTCCCCACTGAACCTCCCTCTGAGATCTCACAAAGACTATTGTGTAATCATCGGGAAGTACATCTTGTACCTCCCCAAACTGTCTAGCCACATGATCTGGGAGGTACCGCTCTATCATAGTATGCTCCCTCCCTTGGAGGTAGTGAGTTTGATGAGAAAAATACAACTGTTCTTGGTTGTCATACCATGCTGGAGCTTGCAACCATGACCTCCATCTGAAAACGATCATGTGATCAATGACCCTGTGCTAGTATGGTAGACTTGTCGGCCCTGTGTGTTGTAGTATCATCAGAACACTGTATCTAAAGGAAATGTGCTCATCCTCATGAATGTCTACCAAAACCACTAGGGGCCTCAAAACTGCAATGTGCTCGTATGCCCAAATGTGGAGCAGTGTCACACCTGCCCCAATGCCCCTTCCCTCACAGTAGACGTCCTGATGCATGTTGTGATACAGGGAAGCAAGAAGAATTGGACCCCATGCATACATAATGGTTGTCATGATCATGTCACACCACGCTACACCCCAACCTGGATTGAAGCCTCTACCCCATCAATATGGGGTAATCACTCCAGCAATCAGTGCAACAAAAAATAATCTAAAGATCGGTACACGATCCCTATACAAATCTAAATCTATCTGTGAATTGACTAGAATGATGTTGTCAGTCCACAACATGGAGCAACACGCCTCTCTCCCAACCTTTGTGTCATATATAACTCGCTCCCCATGGGTGGGAAGCCTCAGGATACGCCACACATCCTTGAGTGTGACAGTAGCCTCACCAGTGGGCAAGTGGAAAGAGGAGGTCTCGTTGTTCCGGCTCTCAATCAACACCATCATCATGGAAAGGTGGGTCCGAACCTTGAGCAAGAAAGCAATGAAGCCTAACCCCAACATCCCCAGCCACTCCACCTCCGAGTCATCACAGTCTCTAGCTGCTGCCAAAATCTCATAACGCTGCTCTCACGACATCAATGATAGAGGATCCTCTTGCACGTATCGTACACACGACGTCAATTTGTAAAAAAGTAAAAAAAATGATCAAAAAATGAGACTACATCCTAAAACATCAAAAGCATCACTAATAGCGTCGCTATTTTGGTGTGTGTCGCTGTATAACTTTTGGGGGCACGTCACCAATTTAGCGACACACGTCACTACGCTCAATAGCGAAATGACATTTGCATGCGTCACTATAGCTAAAAATTGGGGTGTGTTGCCATTTACTATATGAGTCGCCCACCGCTTTCCAACATCACTAAACCTAAAAATCCTCTGTGACACTATATTAAACTCATGATACCCTAATCAAATGTGTCACCCAAGAAAAAAATGGTGTGCCGCTAAACAGAAGTTGCATCGCTAAAATATCAATAGCAACGCTTTTGACGCCTCTTGTGTGTCGCTATATAGTGACGCCCTAAAAACGTAATTTTGACGCATTATTAAATGCACCTAAATGCAAAAATCAAGGCAAGTTTCGAGTCACATACCCAAGGACTTGCGTCTGCTCGTCGCTGGTACTCTTGAACCCGCTCAGAAAGGTGAAGTGAAAGCACACGGTGAGCCATCTCACCAAGGTGTTAGAGCTCCAAATGAACAAATCTCTAAGGGTTGAATGCACAAATGAATTGGAAGTGTAACCCTTCTCACCTATTTAAGCCAAAAAATTAGGGTTTTTTGCCCTATTTTCAGCCAAAAGCTAGGGTTTTAGCCTGGTTTACCTATTTCCACCCTGCAAAACCTATTTTGAGCTATTTTTTTCATTTCTAAAGCCATTTTTGGCATCCTAGGGCATGTTTTAGCACTTGAACCTAATTT
>VDFB02258559.1:0-129364 GCA_007258455.2 Sequoia sempervirens
GAAAAACAAAAAAACATTCACAAAATTTGAAAAACACAAAAACATTTGAAAACTTAGAAAATACTCAAAACATTGGAAAACATTCAAAAATCCTAAACAACCTCAAATAAATGAAAACCATAACATTCACATAAACTTTCAAAAAGACCAAAAACAGCCTCAAAACATTTTCAAAATACCAAAAACATTAAAATATTTTAGAAACTCCTAAACCATCCATCTCATCTCACTTTCACCAGCGAGAAAATTCACCCATAATAAATCAATCATCATCTTTAACCTTTGGTAAAACAAGTAGAAAGCAAGTGTCACAAGTTGTAAAGTGAGAACCTAGAAGTCAAAATCTAATGTATAGATCATCGGTAAACGAATCAGTGAAGTTTGTATCAACGAATTATCACACACCTAATCTTAATCAAACCATCTGATAACATTCCCTAGGATGTATCCTTCTGACAATGGACATCAACATCAGAAATCACCGTAGCTAAGTTAAACTGGCAAGAGATATAGATAACACTGACTATTTGCTTTTGATCTTTTCTTATGATTTATCTTATTGACCCATTCTGAGGACATCTCGATGATGTCTAAATGATTTAGAGAGAAAGGAATGGGGCATTGATCATTATCTTTTGTTTGTTGTGCTTGTGGGTATTCTTGTAAAATAATCTTGGCGCATACTTGCTTAGTTGTGTGTAGGGAGGTTGTTTGGAGTAGATTGTTGACTATGACATATGCTTTGGTCCGATATATTCTAAACTTCTAATCTACATTTCGACAAGGTTTCTGTATGTCAAGGTATGAACAAGAACTATCCTATCTATTTGTAGAGTCAAAGTCCATTACACTTGATACAACACCATCTTGGGTATTAATACCATGATGCATCGTGTCTATGTGTTATATCAAACATAAGGAATGACGAAAAATACTAATCCCAAGATATGAGAAAATCATCCACTCTTGTCACCATATCTAATAAAGTCTCAATGGATAAAGGACTTGTTAGACTTTTGAATCAATCTCAAAATCAATGGTCAAATCATTCATTTTTATTCTTCTATCTTATTTTCCACACTAATCTGGTATCATGACATTCAACAAAAACATCATCATGCATCCATCCCGCATCCATAAATTGTTAGCATACATACATCTCACATCATCACAACATATCATAATAATAAAAAACATAATCCACTGCATCGTCATTGTCATTTAAGTAGTTTTGAATAATATAGATTTGTTATTTTAAGCATCTTAATTCATTGCACTATCATTCATCGCATCCATATCATGAACATTCATAACATTAATACTGTAAAGCATCATCCATGTATACATCTATCTAAATCCATATCCATACATGCATCATCATGACATCATAAATTGCATGGAAAAGTACATGAAATAAATACATTCATCGATACATCTTCCATAAGCATATCATAACATCCATCCCATAACATATCATAGAAAGATACTAAAAAAGAAGGTAACACATCCATTGCACTAAATTGCATCCATCTCATAACATCACATATCATATACATTACAACATTACATCATTATCGCATATCACATAAACATAAATACAACAAGTGCATTCATCATCATCACATCCATACATGATCATAACACATACATATAACATCACATCATAATGTATGCATCCATACATCCATCAAACATGAAATAAAAGCACATCACATATTGAATCTGTATCATCTCGTATATATATCAAAAAATGACTGTCATTGTACAATATATGAATCAGTGTGTGTATGTTAATCAAAAGTACAATATCCATGAGGCTATAAAAAATGAGACCATGAATGTATATCTATATAAATAATCAAGAAAATAATCAAAAAGTGTATACAAAACAACTAGCCCTGGTGGCTGCTCGACTCCCCTCTAACTGATGGCTAATCCTCAACCCTGGGAGGTGCTCTGCTCCTCTGTGAAAAATTAATCTATCTCATCACCTGAGGGACATCTCGATGATAATGCATCTGATAGTATGTAGCCTTTGTGATTGCCTCTTTGTACAAGCGTGCTGACATTATCCATCCTTGTGATGTAGTTGTCACTGCCTCAAACTGATGTCTTTTCCCAATCTCTTGGGCTAGCTGTAAGTCTAGTTGCTGTCGCAACTAAACCTCACGATCTCTCTGTGTAGTCATATCATGTAGTTGTTAATGCAGTTGATCTCTATCGGCAGTGAGATCCTGTATCTGAGCTTGAAGCTATGGACCTGGCTATTGTAGGGGTGGAGGAGGTGATGGTGCCCCTAGAACCTGCCCATCATGCTCCCCATCATGTCCATCTTAGTGCCTTGGGTCCTAGTGACCCTGATCTGGTTGTTGTTGTTGATGCCCATCCCTTGGCACCTATGCCCTATCCTGATCTTGCTACTATCCTCGGCCTCAAACTCCATCTCAAACCCCATCTCGATCTCTATCTTGGTTGTCATCTCGGCCTCTTCCTCTACCTCTACCTTTTCCTTTGGCTTTTCCTCTGAGGTATCCCCCCGCTAGGTCTATTAGGCGCATAGGTGGCCTAAACCATGCATCATAGCCTAGGGTAGTCCCCACATTTGGTATACCCTAGTCATAGGCCCAAGGTTGTGGGACTAGCTATCAGAATTCATTGATCGCCACAATGGGATCAATTTGAGCTCCCCACTGAACCTCCCTCTGAGATCTCACAAAGACTATTGTGTAATCATCGGGAAGTACATCTTGTACCTCCCCAAACTGTCTAGCCACATGATCTGGGAGGTACCGCTCTATCATAGTATGCTCCCTCCCTTGGAGGTAGTGAGTTTGATGAGAAAAATACAACTGTTCTTGGTTGTCATACCATGCTGGAGCTTGCAACCATGACCTCCATCTGAAAACGATCATGTGATCAATGACCCTGTGCTAGTATGGTAGACTTGTCGGCCCTGTGTGTTGTAGTATCATCAGAACACTGTATCTAAAGGAAATGTGCTCATCCTCATGAATGTCTACCAAAACCACTAGGGGCCTCAAAACTGCAATGTGCTCGTATGCCCAAATGTGGAGCAGTGTCACACCTGCCCCAATGCCCCTTCCCTCACAGTAGACGTCCTGATGCATGTTGTGATACAGGGAAGCAAGAAGAATTGGACCCCATGCATACATAATGGTTGTCATGATCATGTCACACCACGCTACACCCCAACCTGGATTGAAGCCTCTACCCCATCAATATGGGGTAATCACTCCAGCAATCAGTGCAACAAAAAATAATCTAAAGATCGGTACACGATCCCTATACAAATCTAAATCTATCTGTGAATTGACTAGAATGATGTTGTCAGTCCACAACATGGAGCAACACGCCTCTCTCCCAACCTTTGTGTCATATATAACTCGCTCCCCATGGGTGGGAAGCCTCAGGATACGCCACACATCCTTGAGTGTGACAGTAGCCTCACCAGTGGGCAAGTGGAAAGAGGAGGTCTCGTTGTTCCGGCTCTCAATCAACACCATCATCATGGAAAGGTGGGTCCGAACCTTGAGCAAGAAAGCAATGAAGCCTAACCCCAACATCCCCAGCCACTCCACCTCCGAGTCATCACAGTCTCTAGCTGCTGCCAAAATCTCATAACGCTGCTCTCACGACATCAATGATAGAGGATCCTCTTGCACGTATCGTACACACGACGTCAATTTGTAAAAAAGTAAAAAAAATGATCAAAAAATGAGACTACATCCTAAAACATCAAAAGCATCACTAATAGCGTCGCTATTTTGGTGTGTGTCGCTGTATAACTTTTGGGGGCACGTCACCAATTTAGCGACACACGTCACTACGCTCAATAGCGAAATGACATTTGCATGCGTCACTATAGCTAAAAATTGGGGTGTGTTGCCATTTACTATATGAGTCGCCCACCGCTTTCCAACATCACTAAACCTAAAAATCCTCTGTGACACTATATTAAACTCATGATACCCTAATCAAATGTGTCACCCAAGAAAAAAATGGTGTGCCGCTAAACAGAAGTTGCATCGCTAAAATATCAATAGCAACGCTTTTGACGCCTCTTGTGTGTCGCTATATAGTGACGCCCTAAAAACGTAATTTTGACGCATTATTAAATGCACCTAAATGCAAAAATCAAGGCAAGTTTCGAGTCACATACCCAAGGACTTGCGTCTGCTCGTCGCTGGTACTCTTGAACCCGCTCAGAAAGGTGAAGTGAAAGCACACGGTGAGCCATCTCACCAAGGTGTTAGAGCTCCAAATGAACAAATCTCTAAGGGTTGAATGCACAAATGAATTGGAAGTGTAACCCTTCTCACCTATTTAAGCCAAAAAATTAGGGTTTTTTGCCCTATTTTCAGCCAAAAGCTAGGGTTTTAGCCTGGTTTACCTATTTCCACCCTGCAAAACCTATTTTGAGCTATTTTTTTCATTTCTAAAGCCATTTTTGGCATCCTAGGGCATGTTTTAGCACTTGAACCTAATTTTACCTTTGTCGAGAAATCAACCCAAAATTCAAAATTTTCGCCCAATTTCTCGAGGGGACAGGGAACCAGCTTATTCCTTCCATTGGGGCAATAGTGAGGCATCCAAAAATTATATTTTTATTTTATTTTTTGATCTAAGCAACAATTTTAATCTGAAAAGCGTTAGTCTTTAAACCGATGTAATAGGTACCTTGCTTTAAAGAGGGGAAAAATGTAGACACTTAAAAATGTCCTGAATGATATCACACACTCGAATCCGATATACTAACACCATTTCATCCTAAAACCCATCCTCTTTTCGCTTAATTGATTAAATTAGCCTAGCTATTTAATTAATTGCATCATTTTCATCTATTAATCTAATTAATCTAATTAGGTTAATTCACCCCCTTTCATGCTAACCTTTCGTCCTGTTAAATTGGATAAATCAAGATATCTAATTTTAACACCTTAAGTCCTCTCTTTTAATTTAATAAGATTAATTATTTAATTAAATGTCATTTTTGACCCCTTTTTCATTAAATAAGTTAATTATTTAATGAATATCCTAAATCCCCCTAATTTGCATAATTAAAAATTTGTTTAATTATCAAATTACTAATTGAATATGATCCTCCCACTTGTAAAGGAATATTCCAAGAGAATATTCCTCCTTTGCACATTAAAATTTGGTTTTAATTAACTAAATGCTAATTTTCCTTCAAAAAGGAATATTCCCATGGAATATTCTTTCCCTCTTCACTCATTTAAAAAAAGGAATATTCTTCCTTGTAACAAACTTTCAACAAACTTCTTGTGCAAGTTTTGAAAGTGTGTTTGTTTGGATGAATGTAAGCCCTTGATTAAATATCATCTTGCATTTTCAACCCTTGATGAGAATCCATGATCCATGCCTCAGTTTTCCTTCCATCTTGACCATTGATTGATCCTTTTGATCTTGGCCACCAGTTTCATTTTGCCTATTCTATAAATAGAGCTTACATATATTGAATAGGGATCCATCTTTTAATAGTAAAATTATGCTGTTAAAATCACTCTCATTTGAATCTACATTTAGCACATATTTAGCTTTTTTTTAGTTTAAATCTTGCATTATTAGATTAGAGCATCCATTAATGGCTTCCATGGTAACTTAGTTGCATCCATTTAACATATTTTGAAACTAGGGTTTTAATCTTTTGAATCTTGAATACATTTAGAATAGCTTTGCATACACTCACATCGATCATCTTATCATATATCATGTTAAATTAGCTTTCATCATGCATTACAACAAATCTTACAAGCTCATTATCCAAGGGATTGGGAATGGGTTTCCATTCCACATCAATGTGACACCACTCCCCCAATAGGATAAGTTTCAATGTCTTAGAGTAGATGTTTATAAAACTTTCATGTTTTATAATGTTAGTTTTAATGGTTTCTTCTCTTTGTTTACATTGAATGATCTTATTGGATTGATGCTTAGTGGATTGATTATGCTTCAAATCCTTATGGATCAAGTGTAGTTAACCTATACTACGTCATCAATCACACAAGGAAAATTTATTTTATTATTACAAATGTAAAGAAGAAATATTAGCTTAATTAAATAATTATTTAATTAATATGGATAAAAATATTGTTGAGTAAATGATAAAATAAAAAGATGGTAAATGTGTTAGTCATTTTTAGGTGTCTAAACAAGTATTTAAAATCCATGATATAAAATGATAGACAAACATATCATAATTATGACATAAGATGTGCCTTGGGAAAATCCTCATGAGGGAAAAACCCTACCTCCAAAAGTATCCACACTCAATGTATTATCTAATGAATAAAGATTACAACACTTTCAGAGTCTCTATGAATACCTCTCAAACATCAAGCTCCCTTCTTGGGCTTCATGTGAAAAATCAAATGAGACTTATGTAACTACACATCCTAATCCATGTTTCCTCTCCTCATGTATGCAGCCTACAAGAGATGCTCAATCAATCTTAGCCAACAAGCCAAAGGTTATGATAGCCGATGTACTTTATTTTATAAAAAAAAGCTTGCACAATACCACCAAGTGATATTACATAAACCATGTGACTAATATCATGAGATTATGAAATAATTTCTCTGTCATTCAATTTTTGGTAATGTTTTTTAATATTAAATATTTTATAGTGTGAACACATATTAAATATTTATCCTAATGTTACAACATATGAAGTTCCCCCATCAATTTCTAACCCATGTGATTTGTGCATCCATAAATCCCTTATGTACACAAAAATTACTCATACTCTTAGGTCATGAATACAAAAAAACTACTCCTACTCCTACACTATTGGTTTGTGTTTGATTTTATGGTGTGATATCGGAGTATGGTTCCAAACAGGTGCCTATTTATTAGGAAAGAGAGTCACAATAGTGAGAAGATAACAAAAAAGAAAAGAATAGCATGTAGTTATGTATTAACATACATTCTAGTGAACATAAAACCTTGCAACAAAACATACTTGTAATCCAATCACAACTAGATATATCGATACATAAAATTGAGAAAGATCATTACAAGCCATGCAATATCTTCATAATGTTGTCACATTCATATATCTCAATGTTACAATTATATTAGAAAATGTGGCAAGGGAAATCTCTAGCTATGATTAATAAACTCTCTTAAATACATATAAAGTGCCATGGAAATATTCTACAACCAAATCTCATTATAATATTAATCTTTTTCTATTTTGAGTCTGCAATCTCTCAATAAACTAGATTGCGGCGTTAGTGGATTCCCTACAACTTCCTTGATGATAGAAGAAAACACGTGTCAACCCCCTTGATGTCTAAAGAATACACGGCGTACCAAACCCCTCTTTAAAATGAGATAAAACTCTAACAAACATACCCCAAGTGCCTAATCTTAATCATTGCATATTGTAGCAATTAAAAAATGGACATCAGGAGAGAAATCAAACCCAAAATGGTTGTTGTAGATTGAAAGTGCACTCAATAATAACTTTTGGTAGTTAGGTGAATGATGCCATGAATACTGGTAGGTGGATGAGGTTGTCGTTAAGCATTGATGCACACAAGTAATAACTCACCTTAAAGAATCAACAATTATTTTATCATAGGTGATCATTTAATATTAATGGTGGTGGTTGAATTCAAACTCTAGTTGTAGACATTAGAAACACCAAATATCCATTTTGAAATCGTAATCAAACCCCATTAGAACCAACTAAACCTTAAAACAAAGCATCACGGGCCTTTGAGAGTCATTTGGATCAACAAGAATTCTTCTCCTAGATCACGTTCTTGCAAGAAGTTCAAGTGCAAATGTATTTGCACCTTTGAGAAGTACATTTAGTTCACATCGAATTGCTTGTAAACTATATACTAAGTATTTTTGGTCTTCAAAAGCTTCTTGCGAGTTGAAAGGCTCCATTAGGTTAGGGTGGGTAAGTAGCCTCCAAGTGGAACTGACAAAAAAACCAAGCACATCCACCAAGTGGATAATATATTTGGTTCATATGGAAAGTCCAAAAGTGACATCAACAAGGATGATGCCAATATGATGTAAGAAAAAAGGAGTGAGATAGATTGGAAAGCTTGAATATGATGATGTAATTAGGGTGGGATGATGTCAGCATGATTTCATCTAAATACAGATGTGGGATATTTGAGTGAATCAAGCTTGTGGGAGGAATCATTTGAATTGGATGAAAGAAATTAGAAAGGTGAAGTTCAGATGCAAAGGAAAATTCTGCAAAATGAAAAGTGTAGAGAAAATGAAGTGAATCGGATAATTCCACATGAAAAGAGAAGTTCACTAAAAATACACACAAAAAGTAACATGATGTCAATAGGTAGGAAGATGGCAAGCAAGTAGAAAATGTGAGAAGTTCATCGGGATATGGAATAGGTCGGTTCACTTGGAAATGCTTGCAAAGTATTGAATGGAGAAAATTTTCTCGTAGTGAAAAATTCCAAGTGAACTGAACAACAATAGTGTAGAGGTGAAGTTCATATGGAAGGTGGATTCTCAAAAGGTTGACACTTAGTCATTTTTTAGCACGTAAGGCGTTTGTGAGAAAAACATGGTGAATTGCACCATGTGGGAGAATGTACTAGAACTGCATATTAATGGGCAAATCCATATGGATGAGGGATAAAGCATAACTTCTTAACCATAAGGAATTTTTCAAAACCTTGAAAGGAAACTAGGCTTAATTTGTTATGCTTTATACATTAGTGCTAATAAATTTTTCCAAAATATGACCCATGATACAAATATCATATAAGTTATAAGTTTGGGAAAAACAACTAATGCACATAAATGGGAAGGGACTAAAAGAAAAGGCAATTGCATATTGGAGTCCCAATAGTGGTTATAGTTAGGGATATGTGCCTCTTATAGGCATAATAAGAATCTAAAATATTTGGGCATACCAAAACTAGGAACAACAAGAAATGAATTTGACTCATGAAGGAGAACAAATATATACAAGGGAAGATAGTATATACAAGGAAGGATAGTAACCTGCAACCAATGACACGGAGGCACATGACTTCAAAGATATGACTATGCACAAACTTACCACATTATTTTATAGGTCAAACCCTAAATGGATACCCATGGAACATGGTCATGGACAAGCTGCTACATCCACTTACCTCTATCAAAGACAAGCATGTTGAAGGAACCAACTTCCCAACCCATAATTATTTTATTTATATAGCTACAAAAAATCAGCCTTTTCCAATCAAGCACAACTCTATGAATTACACTGAATAAGTGAAGACATGCTTTGTCATTGACCTTTCCATTGTATGAAAACCATAAAATTTAGGCCACCAAACTACTAGGTACCACATCCTTTTTTTTATAGCAGTTAGGGGCATCAATTGAAAACTTAGATCAACACCAACACAAACTTTGGTATTTTCATACCTGCTAACCTCTACAGGTGAATTGAGGAAAAAAGAGATCAACTCCAATTCACATGGAAAATAAAAACATGCCTCTTCATTTTTTTATTTGTAGATAGAAACTCATCTTTTAAAAAATAAAATTGAAAACTTTTGAAGCTTTGGCATAAAAAGAACTTGAGCAACAAGTTGGGCATCAAATTGGAGAACATGTTGTCGCTCAACATCATCAAAAGATACATGTTGGGCCCAAGTGAAACACTCAAACTTGGGTAAATTTTTATCCAAAGCATAGGAAGCTACACCTTCATTACAAAGAAAAGTCACATATTCACTTTCATAGTCATATGGGACAACAACCAACCATCATACCTTGGAATTAATTGTTAATGAAAACTTTATTAGCACAACCATTAGAATCATGAGACACTTCATGTGAAGAGATGCACTCTTAAGATTGTCTCTTTATTTCAAAATATTCTTGGAAATTCGATGTGACATACATGTTTTTATGAGCAGACCTATGACACACTTCTTGCATACCCAACTTTGTAGTATTTTTATTTGACCCCCTTGAAGTGCAATATGTATGAGGAAGACTACAAGTTTCACACCAAAGAAAGAGGTTCTTTTATGCATCCATATGATCACTAACATCACATTCTTTAAGTGCAAACTCATTACATTGAATATCACCAACTATACAAACATTTATTTTCATGTATAGTTATTCCTAATATGTACTAACCTTGTTCAAAGTGTTAGCAAACACATCAAAATTAGAAAAGGGAACAAAAGAAGGTATGAGACCAAACAAGAAGGAAACTTTATGCTCCACATTTGTATCAACATGTGATGCTCTATATAATTTACTATTGGAGTTGATTCATTTGATAAACCTCTTGCATAAATATTTTATTCATTGTCCACACTGTTGCAATAAATAATAGGGTCATACTCCTCATTCACAAACTATAAATCATCATTGATCTCTTCATTATTATCAACCACATGTGATTGATCCAATTGAATGCCAGTGAAAACATGGTCATCTTAATTTGTACTATTACCATATAGTGCATCAACACCTTCATCTACCTACCTACAAACACAATCATCATTTGATATTGTGCTTCTACATGATGTCATGTCTAAAAAATCGCTGTCTTTAACAAAAAGTTCACCACCAACAAATTTGGTTCTTGAGGATAATGATGTTGCAATCATATCGTTTCTCATGTTATCAACAAAATCAAGGAACTTTGTATACTTGTATGTTAATCAATTTGAATTCTTCTCATATTGAC
Source organism: Sequoia sempervirens (assembly GCA_007258455.2). NCBI lineage: Eukaryota > Viridiplantae > Streptophyta > Pinopsida > Cupressales > Cupressaceae > Sequoia > Sequoia sempervirens. The sequence goes on from VDFB02258559.1 coordinate 10,730, forward strand.
CCAAAACCTAAAGAAACATCAGAGGCTCCAAGAAACTTGTCAATATAGAGAGCCATGTTAGGTCTGCAAATTTTTGGGATCTTGAAAAGAGAAACAACAAACTTGTGACTAAACTCCATGATAGAATCTCCCTCTTTTCGTCTGATATTTTCTAGTTCTTCAATAAGAGCAACAAGGTCTAGAAAGAACACTTCTTTAAATGTAGCCAAAAGTTGATTCCATGAAGCAAAATAATACTTATGGAAACAATCATACCAACTCTTTATCTTTTCGTTCAATGAACTAGCAAACAATCTCATCCACATTTCCTCATCTTCAAATTAATACTTCTTCACGAAATCTAAAAATGACTTGACATGTGCATCCCCTTGGTAGGTCCATCATACCCACTAAATCTTGGCATCAATATGTAGATTGAATACCTCATCATTTTCCTTTCATATTTGACCTAAGAAAGGTCAAGTTTCTTATAAATGGGATCAAGAGGGACAACAAGGGGCTAATAAACTTGTTCTTCTATATTAGAAAGGTGTCTTTGTGATCATATAGCCTTGATTATTTCTTCACATTCCCACACAAGAAGCCTATCCAAATCGAACTTATTTTCAAGTAAATATACCTCTATATCTAAAAGTGAAGTTTTATTATATGCTTGGTTGCAAGAACAACATGGTGATTCATCCACATAATATTCTTGGACATGCATTCTATCACACTTCCTAGGGTTTGAGTTATATGTTAGATTAGCTAAAGTATCCTTAGGATATGTGCATCCATTCTAGCTCAACATGGTTGGTTATAATTAATTATGTATGGTAGAGAGAGGATAAAAATAATTTTGTTTCTTTACCCAAAAATAAACCATGCTTTAATATGGAATAAAAATGAGTACTAAATAATTAGTTGAAGTCTCTTCATATGTGTTCATGAACTTAAAAAAATAACAGTAAAACTTTATAATTTTGACATAAGAGTCACCACCTTACAAATATGAGGAAATCCTTAAAGCACATAGACCTTCAAGGAACAAAATTGATTTTGGGTTGCAATGACTAATGGGTTCTTCAAATTCTTTTCAACCTAGTAACCCTTTTCATTCTCCAGGTGCCATTTTGTTGGGTGTAAGTTGACGGGATGCCAAAATTACCTAAAAAAATACACAACATCATCGAGGTATTTAAGATATTTATAATTGCCTAACCTAGCAATGGCTAATTCATCCTCGACAATGACACCATTCTATTGGGCCTAAAATAACTACTCCACTTCCTAGAGAAAAATCTCACTCACAAGGCTAGAGTTGTCATCATATAAGTGAAATCAACTCATCAACAGACTATGGAGGGATAATGGCCAACTCTATGAGAGTGGGTTAAATCTCTTATGCTTTGAGCTCAACTTAGAATTGGGTGGGAATTCCCCAAGGTATACCTTAAAATTATTAGAATCATATAAAATAATTAATAAAAAAAAGGGAAAACAAACCCAACTTGATGTCTTAGCCCCAAAAACTATAACTAGACTAAAAACAATTAATTTCATATAACCCCTATATAGCTGATAACCATATGCAATCATGACCCACATGAGATAGTTCTATTTGAATAGATATCTTGAAGATAAATCCCTGGTTATAGTACTAGGTCATGAATTCACAAAAATTACTCCTACTACACTATTGATTTATGTTTGATTTTACAGTGTGAGATTTGAATATGGTTCCAAATTGGTGCCTATCTATTGGCCAACAAAGTCACAACACTCAGAAGAGAACAAACAAGAAAGGAAGAACATACAACTATGTATTAACACACATAAGTGAAGATGAAACCTTGCAATAAAATATACTTAGTAATTCAAACACAACTACATATATTTATGTAGTGTAGAAAAATGTACTGCTTTACATTTCACACTATGTTTGGGTCCCCTGATTACAATTTTCAAAGGGGGAAGTGTTGGCCTTCTCTAATGGTTTAATAACTAAGCCCTTAGAGCTGTGACTTAGAGATTGGGCATCTGCACTAAGTAGCTATCTCACTCATCATGAAGGTGCATTTCATTATCAACCCAGGGACGTAAACTTGAAATGCGTTAGCACTGTATGTGCACTAGGATTCCTTTGTAATCATCTATAAACTAGAAAAGAAACATTGTTGGAAATAAAATGCTGGAAATAAATCAACTTAAACATTGAGCATAAATCAATAACTATACTAAGCATCAATAACTAGAATGAAAATGAATGATGGAAATGGAAATTCCAGCAAATAGGTAGGAAACTACTCTGTCTGCCTTGGTTGCAGGAACAATCATAGAACAAAATTTAAGTGGCTACAGGAATAGACAACTGCTGAAACTTAAACTAACCATTGAATAGAAAATAATTTTTAAACTAAATAGGTGGAATTCTCACCAAGTGGGCCCCCTTGAGTGAGTCTCCCTTAAGCTAACTCAAATGCAACAACTCAAAATATCATATTATTTCTTGAAAACATGATTACAACATCTCAACAATGTGATTGTATTTCTAAAATTGGAAAATGCAAGTACAATCTTAGAATGTTCAACCTTATGAAAATGGGCATCTGACCATTATTTATAGAGAGAAAAACTACTAGCTAACCCTAACTACCTAGGCAATCGACTCCAAAATAGGAGGATGCCACTTATTGAAAACATAGAAAAAGATGGAGGAAGTTATGCATGCGCCAAATTGGTCAAAGCAGACTTGCTCCAACAAGAATCTAGCATAAAACACTCCCTAAAATTTCTCAACAAACAAATATGACTATTAAAAAGGTAGTTACAATCTTTTATTCAAACTAGGAATTTCCCTCCATTGAGAGTTTTCCCTCCTTTGACCTTTTAATGACCACCTTTTTTATTCTCTTGGCAACCAACCAGTTGATAGGATTTTCTCCACTTTGCAAGCTTCATTGACATCAACATTTGCATAATGATATTAACACACAAACAATTTCATATCCAAAATTACATTAAAGTAACATCCATTCAATCCACATGTAAAATTAACATAGATAATTCACATAGCATGTCAATGTCATTAAAAGTCACAAGGATAAACTTATGCCCAAGGTCTATTTTTTTAAGAAAATATCATGGAAATGTCAACAACCAAGTTCCAAAGTTTATGATAGCAACAACAACTAGATAATAAACCCTATCAAAATTGAGCCATTAATTGGACTCATCGTTCCCCCCCAACCTAATGTTTTGTTGGTCCTTCAACAGAGGGAGAACTATTTGTTTGCCTAGTCAATGCTCTGAAGTCACCAACTGCCAACTGTCCCACATCAGTCTCTGCAGTGTCTGAATTAGGATCCCAGTAGAATCCTTGCTTGTTCTCCAATATGTTCCATCTTGCCCTTTCTCCAACTATGTCATACTGATAAAACTTGTAATCTGGCACATGCCACAATAGTGTAGGTGGCTGAAATGTTAATGGAAGCCAAAACTACTGCCTCATCCTTCCAATTTGTATGTATCTATCAACTCGCTTGCATGTTGCAACATAATTTTGCAAAGAGTGAGGTTCAACTTGTTTCAATTCATCTGGAAAACTGTTCCACCTCTGTGATAAGTACCCTATTACCAATTTCCCTGAAGTTTTAGCTACCTTCTCATATTCCTTGTAGGCTTCTTCTCTAACAGGCATAATCCTATTCTTGTAGCTTGGGTGATAAAGAAGTCTATGCCATGTTTGGAAAATGTCTACAGGGTTACTAGATTCAGTTATGAGGGCCAAGGGAGTATGAAATTCTCTTTCCCTGTAATCCTAAACTATTGCCCCCAACTAATTTCATTCTGAATCTAGGACATAAATGCCCTTAAATGGAGATCTCCAACATACAATAAGGGATTCCAATCATGATCATTAGGCACAACATAATTATGTAGGTATAGTTCACACAATAGATTTTTAACTTCAGGTGGGGAAAATTGATAGGCCTAGAAAAAATCATGAGTGTCAAAAGAAGGGCTCAAACCTGAAATAATCCTTGACAGCTGAAAGGAAAGATTTCGCTCCTTCAAATGCAAGGCATACACTCTGGGAGGAGTTCTACATGCCAACATTCAAGGTACTAGAGCTACCACATTATCCACCTTTTCCTTTAGGGCAACAATTTCTGCATTCTTTTCTTCAATTTTTGTATTTTTCTTTTTAATCTCATCCTGTAGCTTGCGTCTTTCCTTTTTCCATTCATCCTCTCTTCTTTGCATCTCACTCCATAAGTTCAAAGCTACATTATTCCATGAAAAGGTAGGGGGCTTATGTGTTCCTACCAAAATCTTCATTTGCACTGATTCTTGCTATTCAAATAACACCAGTTGCAGTGATTTTGGTTGTTCACCTTGCTTTAGCTATAGGGGTTCTTGATCCTCATCTTGCTCTTGATTCTCAACCTATTCTGTAATAGCAGCAAGCTTTTCTAATCTTATATTTGCTTGTTCTGCAAAAATATTTTTCTTCAACACTCACCTGCCTCATAGGGGCTTCTGTCTCCTCCCTAGATGTTTTTCTAAGCTTAGGGCTTCTCTTTGGAGGTACACCAACGGCTGGCCTAGTTGGTTTTGACAGTATTATCAACCTTTCATTTCCTAGGTCTTGGTGTTGCTTTTTCTGTCATCTGCTTCTTGGCCTTCCCCTTTCTCATCTCCGCCTCTTTCATTTGTTCTTGCTCTTTCCTAATGGCAACCCCAGTTTGAATTGGGGTTTTGGGAAGAACATCAACATCAAGGTCTAAGGATGATCTTTCCTCATCTAAATATTCTGACTCAAAAGAACCAATTTTTATAGCCTGCTCGACTGCAGGAGAGTTTGAACTGGGGTTTGCACCGGAGGTCGAAGCTCCAGGAGTAGTTTCAACAACCCTCTCTCCCCTACTAGCCCTACAAGGTTGAGACTGACCTCTAGGTTGCACATTTTCTGGTCTAAACTGATCAATGTTAACAAATTCCTCCCATGTCATACTAGACACCTCTTGCAAATATTTCTCTACTAACAATTTTATTAAACAATGGTGAGAGACAAAATTATCCCTACTTTTTTGTGTTTTAGCCGCCATGATTGCCAGGAGGTGATACAACACATTGGGCATGTTCATTATTCTTCCATGCCTCATATGGTTCAGGAGCTTAAAATGCACAGAGTGGAGGCATGAATGGCGACCCTCACAAGTAATATACTTGACAATGTTGATGGCTACTTGTTTCCATGGCTCTGGTAGAGAAGTTCTCTTTGTACCTTGCTTATCTACAACCAATGGAGGGTCACTAGGTTCAGTAAATTCAGCCCTAGTTGACCTTGCATCTCTGGTAGCGGGGTATGGCTCTCCATCAACAGGTAAACCCGTTACCTTTGCAATTCTCTCTTCAGTAGCGATCACCTCTAACCCTTTTACCATTGCCTTCCCCTCAAAGAATGTCTGTGCAAATTCTAGTGCAATGTCCTCATTGTAGCTATCAAGTTTCAAGAAATAATCCAACCAGCCATAATTCCTGAACTCAGCTAGAGAAAGTACATCCTACATTACCACATCATTAACCATGGGTTCATTCCTAATTATCTGACCTCCCATTCTTTCAGCTGCCCACAATCAAACAAGCACTTTTGCTAAATTTCCTTTTCTTGCAATCTCTCTCTGAAAACCCCAATTTATTCTTCCTGCAATTCTTCTGTAGTGTTGATGCCAATGTCATGTAGCTCACCAATTTACCTTTTTGGGTGATGTTTAAAATTATGACTAAAGCAATAAGGAATCATAAATGAAGGGTATCGTCAAGAAAAATGGCAGTGGTTCAATGTCTTATCACATGCAAGCCGTCATTTCAACATTTCATTCAAATTGGCTTATTTCAAATTTGCTAACATGTATGAAATGTGGACTTGTGAGTTGACACTCCCCCTAACCTAAATTAGAGCATGTGTCCGCATAGGCTAGGTGGTAATTATGATTTGACAGGGTAGAGTACAATTTTATGCCATGTGAAATATCAACATTAATTTACAATAATTAAATAAAAGCACTAAAGATAATTAAGAGATAACAAATTGTCATGCACGTACCTAAAAATGTGGAGTATCTTTTGCAAGGAATGTGGAGGAAGTACCAGTTACCTTTTAAAATTATTGTTGAGCAATTAATGCAGTGGTGATGGAATGTAATGATGGTGAAGTAAAGTGATGGTGGAGTTATGGAAGAGAGAGAAGATGGAGATGGAGATGGATGGGCAAATAAATTTATTGGTGAAGAAGTGCATTCCCACAAAAGTGGAAATCTTTATTATGAAGTGATTGCATGTGTACCTGGATTAGTCAGAAGGAGGGACACTAGGTTGGCTTCCTTCGGTTGCAGGAAGTTCGAAGGCTGGGTGCTGAAGAAATTGCTGCATGAATTCTTCCTTGGACACTGGTTTATGATATAATCTTAGATAGTGGCCATTGACCAAAAGTTTGAATCTAACAAGGTCAATGGTTGTGAGTTGTACAATACCATTGGGGAAGACTTTTGCAACTTAATACGGTCCCAACCACCTTGTCTGTAGTTTTCCTACATTATCTTGATACTTGGAGTCATAAAGGAGTGCCTAGTCACCTGGCTGGAACTTCTTTTCCTTTATTTATCTATCATGCCATTTGATCCTCTAATTTTGCACCACCTGAGTATGATGCAGGGTTGTCTTTCTCATCTCATCCAAAGCATTCAACTGCATGATTCTATCATTTTGTGCCTTGGATATGTCTATCCCAAGATCTAGTGCAGTCCTAAGAGTTTTATGCTCAAACTCAATAGGCATCATAGTTGTCTTCCCATACAATAATTCCAAAGGAGTGAAACCTATGGTTGTCTTCCAGATGGTCCTATAGGCCCAGATAGCTTCTGGCAACCTGTTTGCCCAGTCTTTCCTATGAATAGCCATTGTTTTGGTCAGAATTACCTGAATTTCCCTGTTGGTCACCTCAGATTGGCCATTGGCCTAAGGGTGATAGGGGGTAGACTTCCTCTGCCTCACATTATATTCATTGACCAGTGCTATGACAAGGGTTGATGTAAATTGAGCCCCTTGATCAGTCACTATCTCCCTTAGGACCCCATAACGAGTGAAGATTTCCTCATAAAGAAATTTTGCAACCTTATTATCTCTGGCATGCTTCATGGCTTTAACTTCAACCCACTTGGTCACATAGTCAGTGCAAACCAAGATGTAGGATTTTCCATTTGATGAAGGATCAATGGGGCCTACAAAATCAAGCCCCTATTTATCAAATGGATTAATGACTACCTAGGGGTAAAGAGGCATCTCATTATATTTAGTTGGCCAACCCATCCTCTGACATATCACACTTCCTGGTATACTTTCCTGCATCCTTATGAAGTGTGGGCCAGTAATATCCTGTATTAAGAATTTTCATTGCTATCCTCTTGGATGCAAAATTCCCTCCATAGGATTCATTGTGACATGCATGCAATATGTCATATGTTTCATCTTCCCTTACACATCTCCTCATGACATGATATGGTCCAGTGTAGAATAAACAACTTGCAATCCATGAGAAAGTAAAAGTTTTCTTAATGAGCATTCTTCTCTCTTTTGGAGAGAAATGAGGAGGAACTCTCCTTGTAACTAGATAATTGGCTATATCGGCATACCAGGGGATATGCACATTGATGAAAAACAAAATTTCATCAAGGAAAGAGTCATCAATGACTTGAGTGTCCTCGGATGTAGTCAATCTAGAGAGAAAGTCTGCTACAACATTTGCCTTTCATGGTTTATCAACAATGGTGATGTCAAACTCTTGCATCACCAACAACCATCTTGCTAGCCTTCTTGAAATCAAAGGCTTATTCATGAGGTATCTTATGGTTGCATGGTCTATATGAACAAAGATCTGATAGCCTGTTATGTAGTGCTTGAATTTGTTAAGGGCATAGATGACTACCAACATTTCCTTTTATGTCACTATATAAGTAAACTCAGCCCCTTGGAGGTTTTTGCTAACAAAATAGATTGCATTCTCAATTGCTCCTTCTTTCTATCCCAAGACAACTCCTATAACATAGTCTGATGCATCTGTATGAATATGAAAAGGAAGCTCCCAATTAGGGCCTTTGAGTACAAGAGCATGGGTTAAAGCTTCTTTCAAATCAGAGAATACTTTGTCACAGTCCTCTGTCCACTAGAACTCAACATCTTTGGTTAGGAGATTGTATAGTGGTGCTACCATTTTACTGAAATCTTTGATGAAATGCCTATAGTACCCTAGATTTCCTAAGAAACTCCTAACATCTTTTTGCTTTGCAAGAATAGGCAGATTGGTAATCACTTCAATCTTGGCGAGGTCTACTTGAATTCCTTTTTGAGAGATGTAGTGTCCAAGGACTACTCCTTCCTACATCATCATGAAGCATTTTTCACTATTCAAGGATAGATTATGGTCTTCACATCTCTGTAAAACCTTCCTTAGATTCTCTAATGCTTCTACAAAGTCAACACCATATGTAGTAAAATCATCCATATAGATCTCCATACAATCATGTGAGATATCTGAAAATATGTTAATGACTGCCCTTTGAAAAGTTGTAGGTGCATTACACAAACCAAATGGAAGTACTGAGTAGGAATAAGTCCCTCATGGATAGGTAAAGGTGGTATTCTCTTGATCCTCATATGCAATTTGTATTTGATTATAGCCACTGAATCCATCTAGAAAAGAAAAATATTGCTTGCCTGCAAGGGAATCCAGTACTTGGTCTATGAAAGGAAGGGGAAAATGATACTTTTTGGTGGCAGAGTTTAGTTCCCTGTAGTCAACACAAACTCTCCATTTACTTCCCTTTTTAGGTACAATCACCAATGGAGACACCCATTGGCTGTCCGAGATAGGGTAGATAAATCCTGCATCCAATAATTTTTGTAGTTCCCCTTTCACAATCTCCTTCAATGCAGGGTTGATTCTCCTTTGTGGCTACCTCACTGGTTTGCAATCATCTCTAATGTATATCCTATGAGTACAGAGCTTGGGGTCCAATCCTTTCATGTCATGGTAGTCCCATGCAAATGCATGCTAGTGGGTCTTCAATAGGTTTGTTAGGGACAACTGTTGCTCTTGACTCAACTTTATGTTAATATTCATATGTTTCCCTTCTGACACTTGCACTTGTGTGGTTAATCCAATCATAGTTGTTTCACTAATGTTGGAACTTTTAGTTCATGTGGCAACAATGTATGAAGCATATCAGTTGTTGCAGGAAGTTCAGTTGTAGGAAGAGCGGGCAGAAGTGTCTTCACTGGACCTACAAAACCAGATTCCTGAGTGGATGGTTCTTCATGTATCTCACAATGGTTCTAAATTATGTGTGATAACACTTCATCTTCTTCCTAAGGCTGCATGAATGGACTTCTGCCTATCATCATGAGTTGTGCCACTGAATTGACTTCCTCGGTCTCTTCTCCAACATGTGACCATATGGGGATATCCATATCATATGATGGTTTAGCAGGAGGGTAGAGAACAAGCTTTTTGGTGTTTTTCCCATTAGAAATAGTCATGTACCCTAACCGACATCCAATGTAAGCATTTGTTGTTGCTAGCCATGGCCTTCCTAAAATAATGAGATACTCGCCTAGTGTAGCTTTAGGAAAAAGAACCATGAAATATGTTGGGTAATCCCAAGAGTCTAGAGTTACCACAAGGTCTTCTACTATACCATCTGGTTTGACAGTGGAACTATCAGCAAGCTACAGGACAGTAGGAGCAGGTCTCATGTTTGCAACATTCAGTTGTTGTAGGATATCCTTAGTCATCACATTTATTGCTGCCCCTAAGTCAATTAGAACATTCTTTATTTGGATCGCATTTATAACAACTCCTACCACAGGACTACTTGGGTCAGTGTATTTGGGAACAGTAACTCTCCCAAGCATGGTATATGCTAACTGTTCCACCACATGAATGGTAGTGGGGTCTTTCTTTTTCCTAACTGGCTTTTTGAGGCATGCTTCCTTGATTGCTTTGCCATATATAGGGACATATTTTATGGCCTGAAACAAAGGTATCTTGAAACATATATGTTTCAACTGATCTAAAATGTCAAAGGTTGTTTCCTCCTTCTCTTCCTTTTGTTTAACAACTTCTAACCTTTGAGGAAATGGTGGATCTTGATTAGTCTGTTGATCTGGTTCAAGATTTTTAGGCACACTTGGCTAAATGGGGACATTTCGATGCTCCTCTTCTTCCACAAGAATCTCGGTGATGATCGGAGTAGAAGGAGCTAGAAAAGTGGTTCCTAAACATAGATGGATGTCACTCACACTCACAACATATGCAGGGAATTGATTAGGATCTGCAGAGTAGACTGGCTGCTATTGTGGTTTATTATTTGGGTTAGGTGTGGGCTAAGCTGGTAATTGAGTATGTCTAGGTGTGCTAGAACTTGAGCTAGTAGGAGGGGGAATTATAGCAGGTTGTTGAGGCTGTGAAGGTGGCTGCATGTAGCTAGTTGTCTGGTTTGGCCATTGTTGTCCTCCCCTCCATTGGGATGTCTGTTGCTAGTTTCCTGGAGGTGGCTGCCAATTCCCCTGAAACTGTTGCCACTGGGGTGGAGAGTTTTGGTGATAGGCCAAGTGTTTGGAGGGTTCTTCCAAGGCTAAGGTGGATATCCTCCATAGTTGGATGGGTATGGGGGTTTTCATTGATCACTAGATGCATAAGAATTGAAATAAGGCCCAACAAAAGATAATGGATCTGGTGGCATACCTTGTCTTGGAACCCATGGTCTCCTTTGTGCAATGTAGTAGATTGATCATCATCACCCTAAAATTGGCTTGAACTCAGGTGGGATCTGCTTGCTGTCAATGTTAGCTACCATTTTTCATTTGCAATCCTTCTTTTGTCTGTAATGAGGGAAATATTCTGCCAACATTGCCTCTGCCTCCTCATGTTTCTTCTTTGCTTGAAGTGTATACAACTGAGTAGCTAGATTGTTTATGATGTCTTGTTTGAAATATGTGAACACGTGAGTAATATCCATCCTTGAAACTCCATTGGTGGATGATTTACCCATAGAGGATTGGTAACCTCTTCCTTTCCTTGAAGCTACCCTGGAATAGTTCTGACATATCTTCTTAATATCATCCCAAGGAACTTGGGGAACTTGGGTGATATCTCCTCCTCCCATTAGGTCCAAAGCATCAATGCAGTGACATTGATCCCTCTAAGGAAGATAAATTTTTGAGACTCTTCATTGAGTGTATGATGTGGAGATTTCTGCAGGCAAAAAAAAACCTTGAAATCTAATCCTCCAAACTCTCATCTTCCTTCTACTGCATCCTAAAGATGTCATCTCATCTCATATCACTACCCCTACAATATTCTTTGTATTTCTCAAGAAACTTTGTTTTCATATCATCCCAAGTCTCTACAATATTCATGCCTAAGCTCATAAACCATCCTAATGCAACTTCTTTCAATGTGGTAGGAGACAACTTAAGCCTATGAGGATCAGTGGTATAGTCATAGCTTCTGCAGAGGATATCAAACACAAACAGGAATGTGTCAGGGTCTTCTATGACAAGTCCATAGAACTTAGGAAGGACTAAAATAGGGATTTTCTTGAGGTTATCAACTTCATTCTGATGAGTGACGGGAAATGGAAAAGATGGCTGGTTGGGTCTATTTCTATTTGCATCAGCCATGCTTGCTTGGTGGAGTTCCAAAGCAAGTGGATTCTCAATCAGATTTTGGTCTTTAGAGGAAGTGTTAGAACTAGTTAGATTGGGAAATGCATCAACAAAAGGGTGTGCCTATTCTTCTTCATCGTCTCTTGGAATATTTTGAAGCTTTAGCTGAAATGGGTCATTAGGAAGGAATCTCCCATAAGCATCTCTTCTCCTTCCTCTATGCATGTGGTATCAACTCAGTATCAACCAACTCGCACAAAGAATTGGTGAAAGAATAGAAAATCATTAATTTCCTAGATGAAGGGTATTCTAAGAACAAACTTCAAAGATACTACAATAAGAAAGAAACTATTAATGACTCCAAAGAACTTCCTAGTTTGACACCATCCTCAGCAATGATGCCAAAAATATTGGCCTCCTCTAATGGTTTGATAACTAAGCCCTTAGAGTTGTGACTTAGAGATTGGGCATCTGCACTAAGTAGCTATCTCACTCATCATGAAGGTGCATTTCATTTTCAACCCAGGGACATAAACTTGAAATGGGTCAGCATTGTATGTGCACTAGGATTCCTTTGTAGTCATCTATAAACTAGAAAAGAAATAGTGCTGGAAAAAAATCAAATTAAACACTGAGCATAAATCAACAACTATACTAAGCATCAATAACTAGATTGAAAATGAATGATGGAAATGGAAATTCCAACAAATAGATAGGAAATTACTCTGTCTGCCTTAGCTGCAGGAACAGTCATAGAATAGAATTTCAGTGGCTGCAGGAACAAACAATTGCTGAAATTGAAACTAACCGCTGAACATAAAATAAGTTTTAAACTAAATAGGTGGAATTCTCACCAAGTGGGCCCCATTGAGTGAGTTTCCCTTATGCTAAATCAAATGCAACAACTCATAATATCATATTATTTCTTAAAAAAATGATTACAACATCTCAGCAATGTGGCTGTATTACTAAAATTGGAAAATGTAAGTTCAATCTCAGAATGTCCAACCTTATGAAAAGGGGCATCTGACCATTATTTATAGAGAGATAAACTACTGGCTAACCCTAACTACCTAGGTAGTCAACTCCAAAATAGGAGGATGCCACTTATTGAAAACATAGAAAAAGATGGAGGAATTTATGCTTGCACCAAATTGGTCAAAGCAGACTTTCTCCAACGAGAATCTAGCACAACACACTCCCTAGAATTGCTCAACAAACAAATATGACTATTAAAAAGGTAGTTACAATATTTTATTCAAACTAGGAATTTCCCTCCATTGAGAGTTTTCCCTCCTTTGACCTTTTAATGACCACCTTTTTTATTCTCTTGGCAACCAACTAGCTGGCATAATTTTCTCCACTTTGCAAGCTTCGTTGGCATCGACATCTGCATAATGATATTAGCACGCACAAACAATTGCATATCCAAAATTACCTTAAAGTAACATACATTCAATCCACATGTAAAATTAACATAGATAATTCACATAACATGTTAATGTCATTAAAAGTCACAAGGATAAACTTATGTCCAAGTTCTATGGTTTTAAGAAAATATCATGGAAAATGTCAACAACCAAGTGCCAAAGTCTATGATAGCAACAAAAACTAGATAATAAACCTTATCAAAATTGAGCCATTAATTAGACTCATCAGGAAGTGTGATTTAATTAATGCATTTATCATTATTAACACCCCGAAAAATATTTTTCTATTTCATACATTCTGCACATAAGGAGTCAAGTTCTTATTCCAAGAAATTCTCAACATTTTCAAAGCCATGCACAAGAAGTAGCAAAGGGTCAAGGAGAGAATATGTTTGACCTGAATGAAGTAGTACAAAATGTTAATGAAGGGGAAGATGTCATGATGGAGTGAAGAAGTTGATAAATGGGGACAAATGTTGTAATTAGTTAATAGTCATATATGGTAGTATATGCATCATCAAGATTATATTATAGATGGTAATTTTAGACTTTTATAGAGCTGAAAATATAGATAGTAACAAGCTGATAAGGGACTTCCAGTATTATAAATCTGGCTTTTGTAATTTTGTTCAAATTTTAATACAAAATACTTAGGCTCAAGCCTTTTATCGATAAAAAAAAACACCCCGAAATTCAAAAATCTTGATAAATTAGGTCAAGACCCATTCGCCCATGGGTGAATGGGTCCCCTTTAAGTTGCAAATTCAAATTTTAAATATTTTTTTTGGTGGTATTTTAATGATCCCAAATTTATATTTAAATGTTGGCTTGCAATGTTTAATTTTTGAGAAACTAAAAAATTGTCTATAAAAGCAAGGTCTTTTTATCAATTCAGATCTTAGATTTTCAATAGAGATTTCACAAGAGCTAAGATTATTGTCAAAGGTGTTGAAGAGCAGATTTCTCAAGCATTTGTTGCAGCATTCAAGATCTCAAGCATAATGTCAAAGTTATCAAGCATATTTCATGTTTTTGGAGCTAACATTGTGATGTAGGTTTCAAAGATCAAGCCAAAGCATTCAAGTAATATTTCAAGAATCAAGATCCACATCCATTGAAGCCATTCCATGCAAGATCAAGATTTCAAACTTCCAAAGGTTTATTCAAGGGTTTGGTGAGTTGCAACATTACATTGTTCATTCATCATTCCTTTCACTATTTCATTATTTCAACTCAAGGTTTAATTATCCAATTAGGGTTTGACCAAGGCAAACCCCCATTCACCAAAAACAAACAATTTTTCTCTCTTGTGTTTTTGTTGCAAATTTTAGGTTGAAGGAAAATTGAAAATTGGAGATCTCTAAAGTGCAAAATTGCAAAAGTTGCAAGAAAAGTTGTCAAGATCATGGAAACTTAGATCTCAAATTTATTTTTCATCATTTTTGAGTGAAGTCAGTGGGAAATTGCATCTCAAATCTGTCTTTAGAGGCTCGTGAAAATTCAGTTAAAAAAGTTGTCTCAAGATCCATTCACCATTTCTAAACACTTAGCAACCAATTTTTGAGGCAAGTTTTAAGTGTCTTCCACTCATCCAATTTGCGCAAAATTGACTATTTTTGTTAGAGCTATACTTCATCTACATGAATTAGGTCTTAGGTTATATATTTGAGGTCATTTACTATTTTATTTTCATCTCCCAAAAGTGTTGTTTGAACTTTACCCCCAGTCCACACACACAAAGGAAATTGCTAGATCTTTCATGGAATTGACTCATCTAATGGCTGAAAGTTAATTCTATCTTGGAAGATCTCATTTCCTAAATGAAATAGAAGAAGGTAGGTTCATCACACCCCACTTATCCCCTTTCTATTTATGGAAAACTGGTAATAAACCCCCATTTTTCTATGTTTTGGTGAACCTATGCTCTTTTTCTATGTTTCTTTATGGTGAACCCAACATTTTGAACATTCTAATTTTTCATTTGGAGATCATTCAAACCATAGATCTAGGATTTGCATAAGTTTATATTGCATTGAATCACTTTGCATCTCATTTAGAGTTGTCAAAATTGCATTATTTTGCATTGCATATAGGGTTTTAAATTTGAATTTTCCATTATTTAAAATCTAAAAAATCCAATAAAAATTGCATGCATATTACATTAATTTTGCATAGTGTTTGCATTAGTGTAATTTTCATCATTCACATTCAAAAATTGAGTCAAAATTGCATTTTAAAAAAAAGTGTCATATTGCTCATCATTTGTCCTTCATTTCACTTGCATTTAGACATCAAATTTTGGAGAATTCTGTCACAGAAGTTACAGTTTAAGACCTGGAACAAAGAACACATACAACAACTCAAAAATTGCATTTTTTATTTTTTCAGATCCTACACAAAGACCCATTCACCCATGGGTGAATGAGTCCTTCAGAGCTTATCAAAGCCATCTTTTTTTAGCATGTTTGTGGTCTTTTTCACTTCCCACATCTGCTAGTAAACCACTATTTTAGTTTGGAAATTTTTAGGAATTTTTGATTTAAGCATTAAATTCTAATCATCCATTTAGTTTAGGCATTGCAAATTGGAAAAAATTGTTGCATTTCAGATCTATAGAGCAATTATTACATCATGTTTTCATTACAAAAGTCTCTTTTTATCATACTTCATGTTCTATTTTTAAATTTTGTTGAATACTCTAAGAATTTGTTGTTACAAGCATATGAATATATGAAGTCCTCTCCCCTCTTTTCTTGTTTTTCATTGATCCCTCTCCCCCTATGTGTGAAACTAAATTAGTGAAAGAGAATACAATCATGGAAAATTATGATAATCAAGTTTGTTCTTCTCCCAATATCTTTCATATTTGTAAAGAAGATATTTTGGTGTTAGAGGAACCCGTCATTGAGAGCCATGAGAATCCTATTTGTTTCTCGTCTCCTATTTGGGAAAAAATTATTGAACAAGAGGATGCAATCATTGATAAGTGAGACAATCCAACAATTGATGACTCCCCTACTTGTGATGAAGATATCTTAGAAGACTCAACCATTGAATGTCGTGAAAATCTAGTTTGCTCCTCTCCTAAAAACTCTCCTACTAGGGAAGATATCATGGTGCAAGAAAATGACAATGTTGACACATGTATTTCAATCAATAGTAATGTGGCTTCATTGGATGAAGATGATAAGGGAACATTAGACTCTCCTTCTCTAAAGGATCATCAAAATAAGGATAAGTCTTTTGAGGTTATGAACATTAGATATCCCTTAAGTCCTCCTACAAGTCCTTTAATTATTGGACCTCCTAAGTCATCTCCTGAGCCACTTCCTATCATCTACCAACCCTTGTATCAACCTCAAGTTAAAAACAAACCTGTGCTTATCATAGGACCACCTAAAAAGAAACCATTATCTCTAGGAGATATCTTGAATTTTATAAGGCAACTTAATAGTAACATTGTTTCGCAGCAACCGAGTTACAGTATCATTGCTCATACATATAACACTAGAAATAATTGACAACCAAGATAAACTCCAACAACCCCTTCCATTACCTCAACCATATCTCCCACACCCACCTAATATCTTGCAGTGTAGTGGAAAAGAGTATGATCCTGTGGAACAACTTAAAAATACTCCTGCTAAGATGTCCTTATGGAATCTTATTCAAGATTCACGTAATTACCATAACTTGCTTCAAAATTCCTTACAACATGTTTTTATCCCTCCTAGTGTGCAACCAAATGATGTATCAGTCCTAATTCAAGGAATCAGTTCATTATTTTTCACCAAAGTGAATTACCTCCTTTGGAAGTGCAAAAAAAAAAAAACTTTCATGATAGTGGTTGTCATTAATAGGTGTGGGATAAAGTGAACCCTTGTTGACAATGGCTCAACCCTTAATGTGCGTAGCATAAACCTTTTGGATAAGATTGGAATGGATAAGACCAAGATTGAACCCAATTCCTTGTCCATTTGCGGGTTTGATAACATAGGAAAATAATCACTTGGTGTGATCACATTACCTTACAAGTTGGAAAGGCCACATTGCAAACTCCTGTCCATGTTATGCCTCAAGATATTTTATACAATATTCTTTTAGGTAGACCATGGATTCACAAAATTAATGTGATACCTTCAACACTTCATCGCATAGTGAAGTATGTCTACAACAACAAGGTCTATACAATCAAATCTGATCCCCAACTAGAAAGTTTGCACATTGAGAAAGACAAGGAAAGTCCTTTGAAAACATTGATACCAACATCAAAAGTAGAGCTTGTGCAAGAGGAAGAAAAAGAAAAGAATACTGAGGAAGTCACAAAGTTATTAGAGGATGATTACGGTTCCTTGGATTCCACACCTACATTCACGGGAGAATAAAAGATCATAACAAAAGAGTCTAAAAAGAGAAAAGAACCAATGATAATTTCAACACAAAATTTGGAAGAAACTTTGAAAGCATCCATTTCAACCACTTTAGAAGAAGAAACAAATTACACAACAAACTTTGATGAAGCTGATTATGAACAATCACCAAATCCAAAAGAAATGGAAAAGCTTTAGGGAAGAGGTTACAAACTTTTGAAATAACTTGGTTATAGTGGAAAAGTATGTGTTGCTAGAGAACAAGGTATTAGTGTCCCTATAGAGCCTAACGCATAAGAAACCACTAGTGGTATTGGTTGTTGTCCCTTGAAACAAACAAAAGTATCAAAAAAGGAATAATGTTCCCTAAGGTGAGACCTTTCATGAACTAACTAGAAAAACCCCTTTGAATATCCTATCCTATTGCATTTAAAACAACCACCAAGCATAACACACCTTGCTTGCTAGTGGAGCCTTTTTCATGAATGCCTAGCATAACGTAGCTTGCTAAGCCTTATGAATCTCAGAGTTCATATTGTGTAGTGCCTTATCAAAGTTATCAGAAGGTATAACTTTGGTATGGTTAGTTCAATGGGATCCTAATAAGACTCTCTCATTGGCCACCTTCTGGGGGCTCACCTAGTGGACAATAGATTTCACTAGCCCGTGTGAGCGCATTTGGTTTGCATAGTGCACGGTGGATTTCACTTGTAAATGTTTTGGAAAAACAACTAAGGCTTGATCCACATCAAGTAGGACAAATTTTCGAGGCTTGATCCACCCCTTTTTCTTTCTTTCTTTAAGTCTTTGACATTGTATGTTTGTGTATCTTGTCTTGCTGCTTCATATCATACATCTTGTGTGTGTCCCTTTGTGCTTATGTTGGTTTGCCATGGGATCTTAGATCCTGTGGGATTTTGCAACCTCCTTGATTTTCGTCATCCTATCCCATTGACATTCATACACTTGGACCCCTCTTGACGCTTGTTTGTCTACTTTAGTGTGAGTTTGAGTGCAAGTTCATCCTCTCACTAATGTGGGGGCTAAATGTAGTGTAGAAAAATGTACTCCTTTACATTTCACACTATGTTTGGGTCCCCTAATTTAAATTGGACTTAATTAAGCCTCTAATTGGCCCAAAATTGTATTTACAAGCCTAATTAATTGCAATTTCTAAAGGGGAAGTGTGATTTAATTAATGCATTTATCATTATTAACACCCCAAATTTCAAAAATCTTGATAACTTAGATCAGTTCCCATTCGCCCATGGGAAAATGGGTCCCCTTTAAGGTGAAAATTTAAAATTTAAAACATGTTTTGGCGATATTATAATGATCCCAAATTCATATTCAAATGTTGAATTGTAATGTTTAATTTTTGGGAAATTAGAAAATTTTCTATAAAAGCAAGGTCTTTTTATCAATTCAAATCCTATATTTTCAAGAGAGATTTCACAAGAGCTAAGATTATTGTCAAAGGTGTTCAAGAGTAGATTTATCAAGCATTTGCTGTAGCATTCAAGATTTCAAACATCATGTCAAAGTTATCAAGCATCATGCATGTTTTTGGAGCTAGCATTGTGATGTAGGTTTCAAAGATCAAGTCAAAGCATTCAAGTCATATTTCAAGCATCAAGATCCACATACATTGAAGCTATTTCATGCAAGATCAATATTTCAGACTTCCAAAGGTTTATTTAATGGTTTGGTGAGTTACAACATTGTATTATTCATTCATCATTCCTTTCCATATTTCATTATTTCAATTCAAGGTTTAATTACCCAAACAGGGTTTGACCAAGGAAAACCCCCATTCACCAAAAACAAACAATTTTTACTTCTTGTGTTTGTGTTGCAGATCTACATGAATTGGTCTTAGGAGTTAGTAGATTTCTAGGTCATTTACTATTTTATTTTCATCTCCCCAAAGTGTTGTTTGAACTTTACCCCTCGTCCACACACACATGAAGGAGATTGCTAGATCTTTTGTGGAATTGACTCATCTAAGGGTTGAAACTTAATTCTATCTTAGAGGATCTCATTTCCTCAATTAAATAGAAGAAGGTAGGTTAATCAAACTCCACTTATCCTCTTTCTATTTATGGAATATTGGTAATAAACCCCCATTTTTCTAAGTTTTGGTGAACCTACGCTCTTTTTCTATGTTTCAATTTATACATAAAATTAAGAAAGATCATTGTAGAGTCTAAACTAGTATATTGTAAACTTGGTAGAAACCACACAATCTAGAGTTATGACTAGCTGAATAGTCCACTCAACATTGTAAATACTACATTAAATTATCAACCAAGGTTTGTAACCTTGTGATGGTGTTGCACTATGTGTGCCTTCAAAGACCCAAGGCTACCTAGGTTATCCTATTAAAGATATTCTACTTGCTGGAAAATCATAGAGTTGCATAATAGTGAAAGAATTAAACTTGCACTAATGGCTACTGGTGCCTACAACTTAACCTATAACTGAATTTTTGCTAACAAAGAATTATTGAACTAACTCAAAAGTACTCAAACTGGTAATTGCATTTATTCTAACCTCCGAAGTACTATAAGTTAACTAAATGCATTCATGTTCGTGAACATTCATTAATGATAATCAAATTATGAGAATCTATTCTGACTTACATGCAATCTATGAAGTGATGATAAATGAATATAACAACTAAACAAAAATAAAAACTATAAATATAGTGAAGAACAATTACCTTGAGTGGCTTGCTCAAGTGGTTGTGTTCACTTAACTAAACCAAATATAAACCTTCAAATTCTACGCATTCATATGAACTTGAACTTCATTCATTATGCATCACAAAATATTACACAAAATATTCCTCATAGATTGTATTCAAGGAAATCATCTTTGAATAATCAACATGTCTATAGATGAGAATTGGAAACTAAAAAGTAATTGATAACAAAATACAAAAATCAACTAACTGATCTAAGGACTCAACCACCGACTATATACAAGCATGGGGGAGTCTATTCTAAACACAACTCCTAACTACAATCATTAACTACAACTCCTAGATATCAGAGTATATAGTTAAGATTGAATTATTCAAACTATAATTGTAAAGAGACAAGAGTTCTAATAGAATTAAAACTTTGCAAAATAGATTTGCGTGTAAAACACACAAACAGTTATCTAGAATCCTATCAACAAAATAATTCTTCTTCTCAACACCTTATTAACTATTATAATGATGCACGACTAACTCCATCAGGTGCCTCCACATGGTAGTTATCACACTCAACTTGATCAAGAACTTCCCCTATTTTGATGTCCAAGTCTTCCTTTTGATGCGGGTTACAACTTCCAGTTACTGTGGGCTACAATGTCTTCTTGGGTTGCAAGAGGTTAATCCACAAAACATATACACAAAGCTAAATACCATGATTAAACACAAAATTCCATCCACAATTCATACATACTCACATATAAACCATGCAATGTTGCTATATCATAACTATATTTCCATTACTATAATTTAGATCCAAGGTTGTTGTTAACACGTAGGATTGCACCTAAATGCAAAGCTGACAAGCTCAACAATCTCGTGTAACATGGAAACAATTTTTGAGCCTGTGGGTTGCTCATAGTGAAAGTGAATCTCCAAATTATGGGCTGGTTCCCCTTTTGATTTTTTATGAAACTAACAACTTATGTAGGAAAAGGGATAGAAGGCTTTAAAATGAATGGAAAAAACTAAACTTAAAATGATGGTGATGCACCTAGATGACTATGAATATGCAATTTGATTCACAAGAACCTTTCAATGTTCCTATTTGCACAACTTAATTCAAATAGCTAAACCACATAAATGATTCACACAAAGGCTTGATAAATTTACCCTTTAACAATGCTTTTCACTACTAGAATGATAAAACAAATCATTTGCACAATGTATGACTTGTGAAATTGAACTGAATTGTGTACATATACTTATGAATGAGACAAAAAAAATAGAGGTTTTCAGATTTAAACACAATAAAATTTATATCAAATTAGACATAAAAGATGAAACCTAAAATATGGGAAGGAAAACACTTGATTTTTATTAACAGGCCAAAAGGAATCCTTCTGCAAAAGTAAAATCAAATACTGGAAATAAAACTACTGTATATAAACTTTGAAGCTGAGCTACAAAAATTTCTAACTCTTTACAATGCATAAGAGAGTAGGAAGCAAGAACTGAGAAAAAACCTAAGTCTTTTCTCCTATATACAAAAAGGAATCCAAAGAGTCATAGTGAGTTAACTAAAGTTAACTATACTCTAAAAATATCTTCAAATATCTCTCCCATGAGAAAAGAAGAAAAGCCTAAAAAGAGGGGTCAAAACTGAAGTAACTTGAGCTAAAATAGCCTCAAACTCACTGTCACAATTAGTTTGACCAAAGTTGACCTTTAAACCACATGGGATAATTGAAAATCAAGACCAAAACTCTACAGTTTAACTCCTCTCTTCTGATTTTTATGAAAAATAACTTTAAAGAAACTTCAATTATCCCCACCTCCTGATTTTTGCATGATTTATGGAATGAAGATAACTACATGAATAAATATTAAATCAAATCACTTATAACTTAATTTAATATTTATTATGTGATTGTTTATTTAATGCCTTGCATGAAAATATTAAAGTAATTTATAAGGAATTACTTTAATTTTTTTTACATAGTTATTTTTGCTTTAAACTTCATGCAAAAATCAAGGGGGCTGACATGAACTCCACTACATATTTGGCAAAACAAAAAAAGCCTTTCCCATGACTTGAGCTTTTAATATACATGCAATTTGTAAAATGGAGTGATAAAAAATCACCTCCAAGTCGACAAAAGATTAGGGTTTTATTTTGAAACTCAAAAAGATACCCTAAACACACTCACGGCTCATTTGCTTTCACCCTCTAGCTGAAATGTTTCATGTTGCAGTGCTGCCATGGGTTTGAATCTTTTGGAACTCTTTGTATGGTTGAACGTGTCCTCACTACTGGTAAGCCACTCACTTCATGCTAGAAAAAATACTGAGATTCTTTTACATATGTGAAAGAGAATATTTTATGCTTAGTTTGCTTGCTCCAGACTATTGCTTCTTGAGTGTGTACATCTCTAGCATTTCCCTTTTGAAACGACTGTCATTTTTGCCTTAACAAGCTCTTGAATCTTTTTCATTCCTTTTCATCGAATTGATTTGTAATTACTATTTCACATAATGTCTGAATGACTTTAAAACATTGTTGTTGTCCTTGCAACCTAAATTTTTTTCATGAAATCAAACCCCGCGACCTCTGATCTTTTAGTACTTGCACCGTGTTTCACCAATTTTGAGGTCTCTAATTCGATTCCTAGCGTTATGAGACGTTTGACTATTGGGAAACACTAAAAATAACATCTCCAACCATTTTTGGCCTCATGAATATGAGATCCTAGATTCCCCTGCATTGCCTTCTTTTGCATCATTTTCATGTAACTCTCCCTCAAATTCACGGGCTTCCCATCATCAAGATTTTTGTAGTACAGTAAGACATGGAATGAAAACTCCCTGGCTATTTTTTGGCTTATTTTTTTAATATCTTGCAATATAGACACCTTTTGTGCTTAAGCTCTTTTGTCTTGTTGCTTAAATTGGGCAATTCATCCTTCTTATGTTGAAGACACTTTGTAAAACTGATGAAGCATGACTTATGCATCAAATCTACTAATTTAAGTCCATTATCATCTAAAAGCTACTCAATGCATCTTTGTATTTTCTTCTAGCTTTGCATAGGGTAACAAAATTTCATTTGTTTGCATTTCCACCCCATGCATATAACCAACAACCACATCTTCGCATACTTGGGGAAAATTATACATGATTTTCTCACTCCTCAATGAAGAATCCAAACTTTGTTATACTGTATTCTTATGCATTGATTTTTCTTTCTTTTGTAGAATGAAAGTTGTATGAAATCTTTCCACATTCTTGTCCCTTAGTGTGATAAGTTAATATTACTATCCTTTTCATTCTCCTTTGATAATATGACAATCACCCTTTAATTTGACCTGTGGTTGCTTTCAAATGGATTGTCCTCTAGTAACTTACATTAGTCTTGTCATTATGCTTGCTGCCTCCTCACTAGACTGCTACTAAGAGGATTGTTAATTGTTACTTGTATTATGAACTCTATTGCATTGTACTGGACTGTATCTATACACTTGTAATGGCAAGAAAAAGAATTGTACTTTAATTATTCCAATCACTTTGTACATAGTTACTATCCTTTATGGTATTGAATGTTCCTAGTAACTGTAATGACAGTGCTTAGAAAGTCAATTATTATGCTTCACAAGTCTTTCAAACAGTGAGATTGCAAAGCCATGCCTTCCTTTAAGTTCATAAAATTTAACACTTGGGGACAGTGGATAGTGATCACCAACTTAGAATAAGATGTTGAACACTTAGACCAAGCATTGCTAGCAACTGAGGTTCCATGATCTTTGCTACTTCATGAGCCAATGATAAACTCACTTTTACTCTGCTCCACTATCCAAACATGGTGGCTACCTTCTCTTATTGGGTTCCAATTAAGAAAATATTTTGTCATTTATGATAGTGATGTCAACCAACTCACCATTATAGGTGATGAGATATATGCTAAAAGTTGATAAATGTAATGTTTTTACACTATCATCCCTCTCAAAACAAGAGGGAAGCATGTTGGGCTCAACCCTTGTGGGAGCCCATTTTACTCCACATGCTATGTTGTCAAACCATGAAATTCTGCGATATCAAATGAACCTATACCTGCACAGTGAACACACAAGTTAGATAAAAAAAATGAAGCTAAGAGATTCCAATGATGCATTGAATCTCCTACTCGTGAATGTTTGTGAAATCTGCATATTTGATCAAATGTTTCATAGGAGTAGATTATATATCTGTTGATGTATGCATATGAAGAGAAATTTGATTCTGAGCTCTAACACAATCTATTTCTGCAAGTATCTCCGGAGCAACCAATGAAGGCACTCGAGCTGAAGACACAACTGAAAACCTTGTGATTTGTCATTCAGGCAATGACAAATCAAATTTCCTTTCATATTCTTTACCTCTTTAGTTGTATAGTTTACTCTCTGTGTTACATTTCATCATGTATGATTAGTTACTCCCACGACTTGTGTGGGACATCATATTTTGTACAATGAATAAAACAACAAATTTATTTGTACAAATTGTGTAATCTTTTTGGTTGTAAAACATTTGCATAATACTTCATTTGAAAACATCTTTTGTGCAATGACAAAAAATTAGCAGAAATTTGTATGTACCTTTCTTCTTTAGTTGCAAACTACGTTCCGACTCTACCTGATTGAGCTGTAAGCAAAAATTAGGTAACATTTTGGCGATCTCTGCTAAATTCTTGCCCGCTAAGCATAAAGACCAATTGCATATAATTATCCATTGGGCATAGGAGTCAATTCTTGTCCTTTTACAACTCAAAAAGTTGTTTGTACCTCAGTTGTCATAAACTATATAGCAGCAAAACTAAAATTGAAAACAACTACCATGGCTCTATTTAGGAAAGAACCAAAAAAATGTGCATCAAAATTTATTGGAAAACAAGAACTAAACTGAAAAGGATGTGCCTAGAGCACTTATTAACTAAAAATAAAACTTGACCTAACTTACACTAACCAACAGTGGTAGTGTTTAGACAAAGCCATTAACTGGTATTGGGAAATAACTTCCCCTTCTAATTAAGAAAGGATGCCTTGCAAGGTGATTTATTATTGATAAGATATAACCCATAAGAACATACCCTAAAGAATGTTGCAGAACTTTCTGAAGAACAAAAACAAACTCACTCACCATCTGAACCTAATCATAGATACTGCTATTATGGGGTGAATAAGTGATTTGATTATGTTGTTCTAAGGTTGTAACCTCCTCTTTGGGTGCATTAGTAACATGTGTATCCTTATTTAGGTGTCTGCTAGCTAAATTATTGTTTGGAATCCTCTTGATAGGATGAAATTTTGACTCATTCTTATGTTTTCTTGATTGAGGTATGTTGTTACATCCTCTATCACAATTTCAATATGATCTGAAAGAGTTAGCTCACATGAATGAAATGAATGAATGCTCACCTCTTTGACCTGAATAGATTGATCACATACCATTGGCTCATATGATACTAGCTTATCATCAATGTTAGAACAAAAAACTTCGACGATTCTTGAAAACATGTTCTCATCTAACTCATAATCTTGCACTGAATCCAAATGAGTTTTATCATTCTGTTGTTCAATACTAGGCATAGATGTTAAGATGCATGTGATATCTTTATTTTCATCTACAAAGGTAGTAAGCTCTTCAAACACAATAGCTGGGACCATTTTTACACAATCTAATTTTGCAACAAAAACCTCAAGGTCATCCCAAAACAGATCTTCCTCACTATCTTCATGAAATTTTGATGAAAGAGGATTGTTTTTTACCTCATAACAACTCTTGACAAGCTTTCTAGGCTCCACGAAAGGCTTAATTTTTCACTCTTCTTCCTGATCCAAGGCTCCATTGTGAGATTGCTTAGCTACAATCAACAACTCATATTGTTGAGCATCCTCTTGCTATTTTGAAACTGCTATTGGTGAAATTAGAATCACACCTTCTTCATCATTTTCAACAAAAGAAGGTAAAAGTTGTAGGATGATCTTCTTGATCAACCTCTTTTACTTCTTCACCTTGCTGCCCTGGCTGACTCATTGAAACAACTTGATCATTTTCAACAAAATTAGGAAGATCATTAGCTAAAACATTGAAATATTTCTCTTGAAAGGTCTTCTTTTGTTCAATCTTTTGTTGCTCTAATTGGTAATACTCTACAGCTAAATGCAGTGGGTTTATATTTCTAATCTTCTCCATGATGAGTGAGCTATCTTGATCAATGGGCTACTTTGTAACTACACTAGGCTGTACCTGATTAATTTCCTTAAATTGCAAAGGATGAAGGCTTGTGAAACTTGGAATTTCAAGATTAAGAGGTTGATTTGAAGAGTTAAGAACTTTATCTTGCCTGAAAATTAGAATCTCAACTATAGGAGGGTTAAGAGGCTCATTTTGTTTAGAACTTGGGAATATATAATTATGAACCTCCTCTTGAATAGACTGATCCAGAATGACAGGAGCTATTTGGATCTCATGCCTTTGTGTTTAAACAAACAAAAAATTCATCTGCTCCTCTTTTGCAGCTAACTCCCCTGAAGATTTTCTTCAAACTATATCCTTTGTGCCTCCAACTCCTACTCATGAAGGTAGGTCTGATAATCTAACTCTTGTTGCTACAAATCAAGCTCTTGTTGTATTTTGACCTCATTCAATTGCTTTTTGAAGACTAACAATGTGTTTTTGATGTCACTAAACCCAAATATGTCATCATCTTGGGGTTGAATCTGAGCGTATGTAAGCTGATATGGAGGTTGAGCAGGGGTGGGTGGGTGGTAATCATATTGTGCATGCTAGTTTCTTTGTAAATCAAAGGAATTAGGTGTAAAACCAACATAATGATCAGCTTGATAAGGTTGGAAAGAGGGTATATGAGTAGGATTTTCATGATATGATTGATGGTATGACATATTATCATGAAACATATACATGCTTGTTCATTTAAAAGCTAGAAAACAAGCAAAAAAAAAAAAATATCAGCACTTGATCATACTAAAACCAGTAAAAATGCTTATCAGAGTCGCCAGATGTGTTGTTTCCTACCTCCAAAGGCTGAGACCACTGACATACACACCAAAAATCAGTGATTGTGAGCAAAATTTGGACTGCAATAGTCCAATTAGTCTCACTGGAAGTGCTAAAAACTATTAACACGTAAAATTGCACCTGAATGCAAAGTTGACAAGCTCAACAATCTCGTGTAACATGGAAACACTTTCGAGCCTATGAGTTGCTCATAATGAAAGTGAATCTCCAGATTATGGGCTGGTTCCCCTTTTTTATTTTTTATGAAACTAATGACTTATGTAGGAAAATGGATAGAAGGCTTTAAAATGAATGGAAAAAACTGAACTTAAAATGATGGTTATGCACCTAGATGATTTTGAATATGTAATTTGATTCACAAGGACCTTTCAATGTTCCTATTTGCACAACTTAATTCAAATAACTAAACCACATAAATGATTTGCACAGAGGCTTGATAAATTTACCCTCTTTGAAGGAAAAACAATGCTTTTCACAACTAGAATGATAGAACAAATCATTTGCACAATGTATGACCTATGGAATTGAGCTGAATTATGTACATATACTTATGAATGAGATAGAAAAAATAGAAGTTTTTAGATTTAAACACAATAAAATTTCTATCAAATTAGACATAAAAGATGACACTTGAAATCTAGGAAGGCAAACACTTGATTTTTGTTAAAAGCCCAAAAGGAATCCTTCTGCAAAACTAAAATCAAATATTGGAAATAAAATTGTTGTATATAAACTCTGAAGTTGAGCTACAAAAATTTCTAACTCTTTGCAATGCATAAGAGAGTAGGAAGCAAGAATTGAGAAAAAACTTGAGTCTTTTCTCCTATATACAAAAAGGACTCCAAAGAGTCATAGTGAGTTAACTGAAGTTAATTATACTCTAAAAATATCTTCAAATATCTCTCCAATGAGAAAAGAAGAAAAGCCTAAAAAAGAGGGGTTAAAACTGAAGTAACTTGAGCTAAAATAGCCTCAAACTCACTATCACAATCAGTTTGACCAAAGTTGACCTTGAAACCACATGAGATAACTGAAAATCAGGACCAAAACTCTACAGTTTAACTCCTCTGTTCTGATTTGCATGAAAAAGAAATTCAAAGGCACTTCAGTTATCCCCACCTCCTAATTTTTGTATGATTTATGGAACAAAGATAATTGCATGAATAAATATTAAAGCAAATCACTTATAACTTTAATATTTATTATGTGATTGTTTATTTAATGCCTTGCATGAAAATATTAAAGTAATTTATAAGGCATTACTTTAATATTTGTTTACATGGTTATTTTTGCTTTAAACTTCATGCAAAAATCAAGGGGGTTGACATGAACTTCACTACATATTTGGCAAAACAAAAAAAAGCCTTTCCCATGGTCTAGGATTTTAATCTACATGCAATTTGTAAATAAAGTGATAAAAAATCACCTCCATGTCGACAAAAGATTAGGGTTTTACTTTGAAACTAAAAAAGAAACCCTAAACACACTCACAACTCATTTTCTTTCACCCTCTAGCTAAAATGTTTCATGTTGCAGTGCCGCCATGGGTTTGAAGCTTCTGGCACTCTTTGTATGGTTGAACACATCCTCACTACTGGTAAGCCACTCACTTCATGCTGGAAAAAATGATGAGATTCTTTTACATCTATGAAAGAGAACATTTTATGCTCATTTTTCTTGCTCCAGACTATTTCTTCTTGAGTGTGTACATCTCTGTCATTTCCCTTTTGAAACAACTGTCATTTTTGCCTTAACAGGCTCTTGAATCTTTTTCATGCCATGTCATTGAACTGATCTATAATTACTATTGCACATAATGTCTGAATGACTTTAAAACGTTGTTTTTGTCCATGCAGCATCAAAACTTTTCATGAAATCAAACCCCGTGACCTTTGATCTTTTAGTACTTGCACCGTATTTCATCAATTTTGAGGTCTTTAATTTGATTCCTAGCATTTTGAGATGTTTGACTGTTGGGAAACACCAAAACTAGCATCTCTAACCATTTTCAGCCTCATGCATATGAGATCCTAGATTCTCCTGCATCGCCTTCTTTTGCATCATTTTCATGTAGCTCTCCCTCAAATTCACGGGCTTCCCATCATCGAGATTGTTGCAGTACAATAAGATATGGAATGCAGTATTGAATAACAACTCCCTTGCTATTTTTTTGGCTTATTTCTTTAATATCTTGCAATATAGACATTTTTTGTGCTGAATATCTTTTGTCTTGTTGCTTAAATTGGGAAATTCATCCTTCTTATGCTGAAGACACTTTGTAAAACTGATAAAGCATGACTTATGCATCAAATCTAATAATTTAAGTCCATTATCATCTTAAAGATAATCAATGCATCTTTGCATTTTCTTGTAGCTTTGCATACGATAACAACATTTCATTTGTTTGCATTTCCACCCCATGCATATAACCAACAACTATATCTTCGCATAATTGGGAAAATGATACATGATTTTCTCACTCCTCAATGAAGAATCCAAACTTTACTACACTGTATTCTTATGCATTGATTTTTCTTTTGTTTGTAGAATGAAAGTTCTATGAAATCTTTCCACATTCTTGTCCCTTAGTGTGATAAGGTAATATTACTATCCTTTGCATTCTCCTTTGATAATATGACAACCATCCTTTAATTTGACCTATGGTTGCTTTCAAATAGGTTATCCTCTAGTAACTTGCATTGGTCTTGTCACTATGCTTGTTGCCCCCTCACTAGATTGCTACTTAGAGGACTGTTGACTGTTACTTGTATTATGTACTCTATTGCATTATACTGGACTATAACTATACACTTGTAATGGCAAGAAAAAGAACTATACTTTAATTGTTTCAGTCACTCTATATATAGTTACTGTCCTTTATGGAATTGAATGTTTCTGGTAACTATAATGACAGTTCTTGGAAAATCAATTATTATGCTTCACAAGTATTTCAAACAGTGAGATTGCAAAGCCATGCCTTCCTTTAAGTTCATAAACTTTAACACTTGGGGATAGTGGAAAGTGATCACCAACTTAGAATAAGATGCTGAACACCTAGACCAAGCACTTCTAACAACTGAGGTTCCATGATCTTTGCTACTTCATGAGCCAATGATAGAATCACTTTTACTCTACTCCACTATCTAATCATGGTGGCTACCTTCTCTTATTGGGTTCCAATTGAGAAAATATTTTGTCATTTATGATAGTGATGACAACCAACTCACCATTATAGGTGATGAGATATATGCTCAAAGTTGATAAATGTAACGCTTTTACACTATCATCCCTCTCAAAACAAGAGGGCAACATGCTGGGCTCAACCCTTGTGGGAGCCCATTTTACTCCACATGCTATGATGTCAAACCATGAAATTCTACGATATCAAATGAACCTATACTTGCACAGTGAACAAACAAGTTAGATTAAAAATAATGAAGCTAATAGCTTCCAATGATGCATTGAATCTTTTGCTCCTGAATGTTTGTGAAATTTGCATATTTGATCAAATGTTTCATAGGGGTAGATTATATATTTGTTGATATATGAATATGAAAAGAAATTTGATTCTGAGCTCTAACATAATCTATTTCTACAGGTATCATCGAAGCAACCAACGAAGGAGTTGGAGTTGAAGGCACAATTGACAACCTTGTGATTCATCATTCAGGAAATGACGAATATGTGCAAACCCCAATCCTAATACCTGCAACACAATATGAAAAAACACATTAGAAGATAGAATGCAAGCAAGAACAAGGATTCCCCATGAAATCCATTTACAAAGCTTAAATTAGGAAAAGGGATGAAGAACACAATAAGAAAACAATAAAAGAAAGATTGAATCCTAATTAAACAAGCAAACTCTTGATCCCATGGGGGAATTGGTGCCAATTTGATGTGAAAATTGGCCTTTTCCCAACTCATATGATACAAGATTGATGTGTGATGAAGAGTGATCCACTTTGTTGATGCTTGATGAGTGCTCCAATAGAAAAATCTGCATAACCTAGCTATGAACTCAATGATAATGGATGGAATTTGCTAATGATTTGAGCATGGTAAGTTTACTCAAATTGTGGATGATGAAATGAGGAGATTAGCCTCTTATTTATAGAATAAGAAGATGGATGAATTTTAAAAATAAAGCAATGTGGGACTAAGAATTAGCCAATGGAAAAGTGCCACTTGTCAACTTGTGAATGGATGGAGAATGTGCAAGTTTTGAGGATTGTGCCAATAAATGCATATATTTGAATTTTGAATTTGTTGAAATGACATGCAAGAGGGAAGGAAGAATGTATTGAATGCCACTTGGCTCAAGGCAAAGGACATGTAAGAGAGAGTAAATGCCTTGTTGGAAGGGACAAGTCAACTTGGATTTTGAATTCAAACTTGAAGAATATTCCTTAAAAGATGCCTTGTTGAGGAAAATAGAGATTTAATAAATCAATTAAATCTATTTTCATGTGCAAGTGGTAAAAGCTAGAGGATGGGACATGAGAAGAGATTAAATTAATTCAGGTTAATTAATTTAATGAAGGGATTAAATGATGTGACCTATTTGACTTAAATTTGTGGATTTATTTAAATCAAATATGAGAAGAATGTGATAAAGGATTAATTAAGGATTTTTGATTTATTTAATTAAAAGATATGATGTTAGATTAAACTAAATAAGGTTTTAATTTATTTAATTTAATAGATAGACTTAAGAGATTTAATCAAATAAAATTAATTATTTAATTAAATAGGATAATTAGATCAAAATGGTTAATTTAATTATCGAGAAAAGGTGACTTAATTAGATAACTGATTTCTTTAGTTAAGAGAGGAATATTGATGAATTTAATAAGATAAGGGTATTTGATTAAATGGTTAGACCGAAGGATGATTCAGGATGAAACGATGTTAGTGGTTAGGATTAGATGCACAATGTCAATCAGTACATTTTACGTGTCTACATTTTGCCCCTCTTTGAAGCAATGCACTTGTTGCATTGGTTCAAAGAATAAACGGTCTTGATCAAAGCACAAAAAAAATCATTTTCAAAATCTTGCCCCACTCTTGCCCAGCGAGAGAAAACATACCAATATATTGCCCCCTCGAGAGATTGGACGAAAAGTTTGATTTTTGGGTAATCTCGCAAAAAAAGAGGACAAGGTGCCCGATAGGTCCAAAAAGGCTCCAGGAGGCCAAAAACGTGTCTAAACACAATAAAATGATGTAAAACAGGCCTCAACTGGACTAAAACGAGTTCAAGGGTCCAAAACCCTAGCAGGACAGCCAATCAGGGTGAAAAAACCCTAATTTTCAAGCTTAAAAAGGCTCCGAGAGGTCAATTTCAATTCATTTTCACACAGCCCTCTAGCAACTTTGAGATTTGAGTTCTGAGCTCCTAACGATATGGTGCAATGACAGCTCCCGATGCACATTTTTGACCGATTCTGAACATACCAGCGGCCACTTGACATTGGGGCACCGGTAAGTGATCCTTACTTGAGCTTTATTTCTCATTTTTTGAGTTCATTTAATGCGTTTAAAGTTAGCTCTTCTGTAGCGGCGCTATATAGCGCCACTCAAAAATTAAACTGCGCTCGCTCGGTGTCAAATTGCATCGCGGTGGTGGAGTTTGGAGTTTAGAAACAAACTCCAAACTCCGACGTTGATGTCATGGCCCATGGGGTCATTTCCAAAGTGCGACGCGACGGTGCTAAATCAAACGAGAATCTTTCCAAACTGTGCCGATCGGCAGAAAAGTGCACCGCGGTGGTGCGCTTTTGGCATTTTGTGCCCCAACGTCGCAGTTTGATAAAAAAATCAAACTGCGACGCCTTCATGGATAGCGACGCTGGAGTGATTTTTTGGACGGTCGACATGAAATTTTTTCAAAGATTTTAACATGGTGACCTTCCTTGATGCAGGAAGCGACAAGGGAGCTTTATTCACGAGAGCACAGGTTGCGGGATCTCTTCGGTTACTTGTGAGACCTTAGTGACAGAGAGCAGGATCGATTATGAGACATGGGGTTGTGGCACATCGCATACGTAGTGCCCGTGCGTACTCACCTTGGGATGATGTTAGCGCTTGCCGAGATATGGCACAGCTAGACCTTGTCTTTCCACCTTCCTATCAGTGAGACCACTGTCACCTTGGAGGACATGTGGTGCATCCTGAGATTGACGATTCGTGGTTGGCACATTATTTTTGATATAGATGTTGGGCGGGATGCTTATCACACAGTCTTCACCACAAAGGACATTATCTTTTGCGAGGGTCAGATTGAGCTCAAGCGTCACAGGTCTTTGGCCTCTCCCTTCCGCTTGGTTGTTGCGGCCATCATTTCAGGTCTCATTGCCCTAGATCGACGAGGCCGGTACTTCAGTCCCAGTTGGTGACTCTACTGGGAGCACATGGTGATGCATGACAAGCCTACTCATTTTGCTTGGGGGCTTGTTCTTCTTGCTTCACTTTACAAAGACTTACATGAGTACATCTACCTTGATGGCAGAGCACTCGGGGCAGGTGTCACACTTCTCCATGTATGGGCTTGGGAGCACATCGCTGTTTTTCGGCCACGAGTCATTGCAGTACTGATGGGGCCTGATGATCCCCTCGTATGGTGTTATAGAGGTGGTGTGTCCTTCACACACACAGGTGAGCACGAGATTCCCTATTGGAGGAGAGTCCTAGATGAGATGTAGGCTTTCACATGGCGCCCGTACCTTGGTCAGCATGGATGGGCCAATGATGCAGAGCATATTTTCTTTGCTCGCCAAGACCGGTTTATGCAGGGGCAGGAGCATACCATGGTGGAGAGATACCTGCCCGAGCGCATTCAATGCTAGTTCAGTGAGCCACAAGATCGACTAGACGATGATTATGTGGCCGTATTTTCCCACACTATGTCACAGGCTTCATGGGGTTGATATATTCCTACTTTTGAGGCCGTTAACAACTTTATATAGTTGGTGGCCTAGCCATGGGTTTACGATCAGGGGCCTGTGGATCTAGGCATCACACAGGCGTACAAAGACTGGTTTCGGCCTCCCCTATGGTTGATAGTTCCAGGAGCAGTGCCCACTCGGTGGAGGACGAGGGGCAGAGGGGGAGGATGAGGATGGAGAGATGGTGTACGGCAAGACCAGCTGGTCAGGGTTCCACCTCAGCCAGGTTAGGTTGATGTTTAGATGCAGGACCAGCAACAGGTGCCAGCTAGGCAGTAGGAGTAGGTAGGTGCACCGCCATGAGCTGAGGGTGAGGATCAACTTTACGTGCAGCCTCCACGAGCATAGCCAATAGGGAAACTAGATCTCAGAGACACACTGATAGCACAGCTGCAGGGTCAGGTTCAAACCTTGACAGGGGAGAGGGATCAGGCCAGGGCTGAGAGAGACTAGGCCAGGGCTGAGAGAGATCAAGCCGTTTTGCAGAGGTAGGCTACAAAGCTATAGGCGGCTGCAAAGATGGGCCGACGAAAATAGTTAGAGAGCATGGCAGCCTCATCCTCTCAAAGCACAGTGTCCATTCGGTCTTACAGGGAGGCCGTCCGGGAGGCGGATTATTACCACATGCACTATCATCAAACTGTGCCTAGAGTAGAGTGGGCCCCAGACTACTCATAGCGGACCAACCACAGACCAATAGAGGGTCATGGTGATAGGGGCGAGGGCAGTAGATAGGACAGGTAGACCTTGTTTTGATTGAGATGATAGTTTTTGTGCCTTATGGCTCCTTTTTGATAGCTCAATGGGCCTTTATTTATTTATTGACACACATGTACAATGATCTGATTATTTTGTACTATGACAGTTACCCGATGATGATATATATGAGATGATGATTTTGATATGATGTGATGCAATGTGTATCATTTATTTATGCATTTATGGATGATTCTATTTCTATATACTATGCAATGATGTTATGATGTGAGGATGTGTATATGGATGCATTTCTTTTTATGATGTATGCATTATGACTAGATCTTATATTATGCTATTTTATTCATGATATGCAAATGGATTTATATGATATGAAATATGAATGGATGATGATGATGACTTATATGATGATCTATTTATGTTGATGCAAATGATATGATATGTGGTATGAAATGTAATATGCAAAATGATATGGCGATGATCTATGGTGTATACGTGAAATGATATGTGAACCGTGCTTATATAAAATGATTATGGATGGATGTATGCTTTGCATGTAATGGATTCTTTTATGTTCCTATTTATGCTTATAATGGTGTGGAATGATTTATGCAATGAAATGTAAAAAATAATTTTGATGCTATTTATGAGATGTTCTATATATTGATATAATGCAATGTAAATGCAATGGTTGTGTTTTATATGATATGTATTGATGATGCAAATGAGATGGTTTTAAGATGCTTAGAATAAAAAATATATTATTCTAAACATGTTAAATGATAATGTAATGTATGTGATGCATTTAATGTGATGTGATGTAATATATGAAATGATATGTTAATGCAAAGTGGTATGATGATGTTTAATGCAAAATGAACGTAATGTGGGAGATGACTTTATGATGTTTATATGTAATGGATTATCTATAATGCTCATGTACCTATTATGTATGATTATGAAGTAGGTGGTAATGTGAAATGATTATGAAATGTTTATGCACATGATTTATTATGCAATGATTTATGTGATGAATGCAATGTGATGCAAAAAATGGATGCAATGTAATGAGAAAGGGATGTGCTTATCTATGGAAAATGCTTATAATGACATGTTTATATGATGATGAAAATGCAATGCATATGTTTTCTATATGATATGTTTATGCAATATGCTAGTGATTTGTGGATGTAGGATCGATGACGATGATGATGAATTGTCATAGTACCTTGTTAGCGTGATGAGCAAGAAGGAATGAAAAGAGAAGAAGTCATTTCAACAAGACACAAGATGATGAGTATGCAAATGATGATGAATACTTGTCGAGGAGTTGGGATTTTCAAAGGGCCAATTTTCTTATGTTTGATAACACATGTGGTACGATGCATCAAGGTATAGAGAACCAGGATGACGTTGTACCTAGTGTGATGGAATTTTACTTGACAAACAGATAGGAGTATTCTTGTTCACACTTGACATACAAAAACCTTGCTAGGATGCATTTTAGAAGTTTCAAACACCTAAAACCAAAAAATGGAAAGGTATAACCTATCAATGCAATAGTCAACAAGCTGCCCAAAACACCCTCCATGCATACCTATCAAAGCAAGTATTCGCCAAGTTATATTACAAGAACGTCCAACAAGTACAACAAACAAAAGATAATGATCCTTGCCCCATTCCTATTTCTCTAAATCCTCTGTTCATATATCATTGATAAGTCCTTGAAATGAGCATAATAAGATAAGTCAATTAAGATAAATATAAAGTAAACAAACAAGTTGATGTTCTTCAATACCGTTAACCAAAAGGAAATGTGTTTTTAAGGATAAGAACTAAAACTATTGCCAAAAGATAATGCCCAGTGTAGGAAGGATACATCCTAGGACATGTTAGTGGATGGCAGCATGTCATTTCGTTTATCCAAAGTGTTCTTTCAAATGATTGATATGGGACCTAATTGGATGATAGGTTATCGACACAAAGAGTTGACCAACTTGCTTACGTATTGACTTAGATTTTGAGACTTGACATTTTGAGTTTTCACTTTTCACATGCTAGACTTGTTTTTGATTGCTTCACCAAAGGTTGAGAATGATGATTTATTATTATGAGTGATGTTATTGCAGGTGCAAGCGAGATGAGACAGATGGATTTTTTCAAATATTTGGATGTTTTTGGAGTTTTGCGATGTTTTGAGGCTATTTGTGGTATCTTTGGGATTTTGCAAATGATTTGATTTTTGGTTTTTTCAAATGTTTTTTTTTTGTTTGGGGTCTTCTGAGATTTTGACCAAGAGACTAACCTAAAGACCTATCCTAGGGGCCTCAGGGGCTGATCAACAGATTAGCCTTGCCTACGTTATACACTCAGAGACCACGTAGTTCGACTGATCACTTGACTGATTTACAGATGATGAAATGTCAGTTTATTATGACGGACTCCTAAAGGACTGACCTAAGTGTCTCAGGGGATGATCAAAGATCAACCTTGCCTACGTTCAAGGCTCAAAGACTTGTAGTTCGACATGACGACTTTGTTTTTGACTTTTTGACCTATTTTTTGGGATTTTGATATGTTTTGAATGTTTTTGGATTTTTTGATGTTTTGATGTTTTTGTATTTTTTGATTTTAGGAATTCAAGAATATACATGAATCTGATCCGATTAGAATATTCCCCCAGTGTGATGCAATAGACTACTCTGATAAAGGCAGGACAAACTAACCTTGAGGATGGGCCGAGCAGTACTAGGAGGGATCATGATACAAACATAGGACCAAGCTATGGTGCAGATGCAGGTGAATGAGTGATGGATGGAGATCCGAATGTGATGGATGATGGAAAGTGTAATGGATGGATGCCACAGAACAAGCTGTAAAGATCCTAGTGGATGGAAAGTGCTTATTTACACAAGGCGCCTGTTTGCCAGGTTTTCACCAAGGTACTTGTCCAAAGTGCCACCGAAGTGGTTTTCACTAGAGGATGATTTTTTTCTTTACTGTTAATCCTTTTTCTGATTTTTTTGGATTTTTTGCTTTTTTGATTTTTTTTTGTTGTCACCAAGACGCCTGTTTGCCAGGTTTTCGCCAAGGTAACCGTTTCTTCAGGACATTTTCTAATTTTTTGGATTTTTGGTTCTATACCTTGAAAGATTAGGCATAAAACTTTTTGAGATGAGAGCTATTCATGGGCTCTTGCAGAGGTTCCCCTTCGAGTGTTGATAATTGATATGCCCCGACTTATAACTTGCGTGATAACGAATGGTCCCAACCAATTGGGTTCAAATTTTCCTTTGCTGCTTGGGTTTGGGACATTCTTCTGATTCTCCTTTAATACCAGTTCTTTGACTTGGAAAGTCCTGCTTCTGATTTTCTTATTATAGCTCCTTTTGAGTCTATTCGATAGATTTTCAAATGATTTAGAGCATCCATATGCCGCTCATCCAATAGTTCCAGCTCGTTTAGTCTTGATACTCGGCACTCTTCATCCGTGATGAGGTTTTGCAGTGATATCTTGAGTGATGGGAGCTTGATCTCAATGGGGAGCACTGTTTCTGATCCGTAGACCAGGGAGAAAGGGGTGGCATCGATGGGTGTACGGATGCTGGTTCGGTAGGCCCAGAGGGCGAGATTGAGCTATAGATGCCAGTCACGACCTGCGTCATTGACTATTTTCTTGAGGATTTTCAAAATGGTTTTGTTTGTGGCTTCTACTTGGCCATTGCCTTGGGATAGTATGGGGTGGAGAAGCGATGTTGGATTTTGAATTTTTCACATAAGCTGCAGACATCCTGGTTTTTGAATGGTGTCCCATTATCTGAGATAATGGCTTGCGGGACACCATAGTGAAAAATGAGATAGTTTAGGATGAACTTTGATATCTACTTCCCGGTTATATACATCATGGGTATGGCTTCCACCCACTTAGTAAAGTACTCCGTGGCGGTTATGATGAACATGTGGCCGTTAGATGAAGTGGGCGTGATTTTTCCAATGAGATCGAGTCCCCACTGTGAAAAGGGCCATGGTGTGATGATGGGATGAAGTCCTTGAGCTAGAGCATGGATGAGGTCCCCATGTTGCTGACATTGTAGACACCTTTTGATGTAGTCATGTGCCTCTCTTTCCATTGTAGGCCAATAATACCCCATCCTCAACAGTTTCTTGGCTATGGTCATTCCACTCGAGTGTGAACCACAGATACCGTTATGTACCTCAGTTAGAGCGGTCAATGCCTCCTCAACGTTTAAGCAATGCAGTAAGGTTCCTTCTATGCTCCTACGATATAGGGTATCTCCTAGGATGATGAATCGGGATGCCTTTTTTACAAAGGTTCATTTTAGGGTTGAGGGTTAGTCGACAGGTATGACACCTATTTGAAGGTATGTATAAATGTCGTGGTACCAAGGATCACCTAGACCAATGATTTCACACACAAATTCTGATTCTGGTACCTCGAATGCAGGTACGAGAAGCTGCTCTATCAGGAATTCATATTTTGGGACATTGTGGGGGATGTCCAGTAAGGATCCAATTGTTGCCATGACATCTGCTACTCTATTGTTGGCTCTGGGTATTTGCTCAAATGTGATTTCGATGAAGGATTCTTTGAGAGTCCACCAATTTGGAGTGAGCTTGTCATCTTTAGTTTGGTATTCATCATTCACTTGGTTTATTATCAATTAAGAGTCTCCATATACTCTGAGAGCTATAATGTTCCACTGCACTGCTATTCTGAGACGTATGGTTAAAGCCTCATATTCTGCAATGTTATTGGTGCATGGAAACACCAATTTATAGGACCTTGGTATGTAGTCCCCTTGTGGGGTGATAAAGAAGATGCCGACTCCTGATCCATGCTGCGTGTATGAGCCATCAAAGTAGAGTTTCCAGTGGTTGGCTATGTTGAGATTAAAAATAGATTCGTCTGGAAACTCTGAGATGAGAGGATTCTCTAAATAGATTGGTGCTTTTGCAAGCTGATCTGCAATGACTTGGCCTTTGATTGCTTTCTGCTCCACATATTTAATGTCGTATTCTGATAGTATCATCACCCATTTGGCCATTCTTCCAGTGAGCATTGCCTTTGACAGTAAGTACTTGAGGGGGTCAATTTTGGCGATGAGTTTTATTTTGTGTGCCAACATGTAATGTCCAAATTTTTGTGATGAAAACACTACTACCAGACATGCTTTCTTGATGAATGAGTAGTTTAGCTCATGCCCAACCATTGTTCTATTGATGTAATAGATGGCCCTTTCTCTTCCATTTTCATCATGCTGAACTAGGAGAGCTCCAAGGGCTGTTGCTATTGTTGATACGTAGAGAATTAATGGTTTTCTTAGGATTGGTGGCATTAGGACTGGTGGTGTAAGTAGATATTCTTTGATTTTATTGAAGGATTCTTCACACTTGTTATCCCATTTGTACACTACTCCCTTGTGGCGTAGGTGAGAGTATGGGTTCTGTTTGTCTGCCAGCTATGCTATGAACTTGCGAATGGATTGAAGTCGGCCTTGGAGACCTCTCAATTGCTTTAATGTTTTGGGTGCCTCCATCTCAAAGACTACTTTTACTTTTGCTGGATCTACCTCAATACCTCTCATTGATACTATATATCCTAGCAATTTTCTTGATTGTACCCGAAGACGCACTTCTTTGGGTTTAATCAAACCTTGTACTCTTCCAGCCTATCAAAAATGGCACTTAGGGTTGCTATGTGATCCTTTCTCCGTCTGAACTTGGCTAGAATGTCATCAACATAATCTTCAATAGTTTTGTGAATCATGTCATGGAAGATTAACGTCATGGCCCTTTGGTATGTTGCTCCTGCATTCTTCAAGCCGAATGACATCATATTCCAGCAGTAAGTCCCCTATGGACAAGTGAAGGCCGTTTTGTGTTGGTCTTCTTTAGTAATCATTATATGGTTATAACCTGAGAAACCATCCATCAAGGAAAGCATTTAATGTCCTGCCATCATGTCTACAATCATGTCAATATTGGGCAACAAGAAATCATCTTTCAGACATGCTTTGTTCAAGTCTCTGAAGTCTGTGTAGATTCTGATGCCCCCATCGGGTTTTGAGATGGGCACCAAGTTTGAAACCCATTCTGGATAATCTATTGGTCGAATGAATCCTATATCTAATAACTTCTTTAGTTCCATTTTCACTAGCAGGGTGATCTAAGGGTGCATTTTTTTGAGCTTTTGTTTAACAGGCTTTACTTCTGGGTATACTGCTAAGTGGTGAACCACGATTTCTAGATCAAGCCCTAGCATGTTAGCATAGCTCCATGCGAAGTTTATCTGTCTCTCTCTTAGGAAGGCTACTAGGAGCTCTTATTCTTTTGATAGTAATGATTCCGCATAGAATGTGATGTGCGGGGTTTCCTCTGTTCCTAGATTGACCAGATTGCATTTTTCTGCTAGGACTGCTAATTTTTCTTGATGAAGAGCTCTAAAAGGAATATTGAATCCCCCATCCTCAAGTGCCTTAGAGAGGTTTTCACCATTGGATGCATCCTTTATTTTTAC
The DNA here is from genome assembly GCA_007258455.2 of Sequoia sempervirens. Classification (NCBI taxonomy): domain Eukaryota; kingdom Viridiplantae; phylum Streptophyta; class Pinopsida; order Cupressales; family Cupressaceae; genus Sequoia; species Sequoia sempervirens. The sequence continues at coordinate 52,213 of VDFB02258559.1, forward strand.
CTTTTTCTGGTCGGAGAGTGCCATAGTGTGGTTTTCACTCAAGGACTTAGATATTATTCTTAATTTCTCAATTTTGCGACTAAGGGATTCAATCGTTTCCCCATAATAGGCATGTGTATCTAGCTCAATTATGAACCCTTCTTTGTGATCCCCATATGGAATGTTATCCCCTAGTCCCATGAATTCTAAGAGCGCCTCATCGTTTTTGAATGTATCAAGAACTGGTGGTCCTCGTTGGTCGTAGTTGATGAGTTGGGGGTATACTAGGTGGATTTCATGATTTTGATGGTCTGATTCAAAGGATAAGGTGCTAATCATGAAAAGAGTGGTATCCTCAAATAGCCTAGGTAATTTGGTCAGGGGATTCTCGTCATCACTACTACTACAGACGTCGGTTATATCAAATGTGAAGTTATCTATGACGCGACCTATAGATATTGGTAAGCGCAGTTCAACTGCAGTTTGCTGAGGAGGATTTTTTACCTTTCCAATTGGAGGACCTCAGCCCCATATGGTTATACTCAGAGGGGTACATCCGAGGCCAAGAATTCTCATTTGCATCTCCAGAATGATAGGTATTATAATCCCATTGTCATTTTTGCCAAGTCTTTGATTTCTGTCATAGCCCATTGCGAGCATCATTTGCAGACCCTTGCTTCTATCATCCATTGGTAAATCAACTACTGGTCTCTCATCTTGGTATAGCATATGAGATGGATCTGCCTCGATAACCTCTTGACTGAGATCTCCCCAACTTGTAAAGTTGGGATAGTCTTCAGGAGACGTTTGAGATGTGGAGGCTTCATTTATTTGTGGACGTCCCCGTGATCTAGGAGATTGTGGTAACTCTCCTACCAAAAAAGCATTTTTAGGGATCATGTAGTTTCCACAATCGTTATCTTGGATGATGACCTTAATATCAGAGATAGTGGGAATGGCGGGGGTGGCAGGTGTCTTTGTCGCAGAAGTGGAAGCGAGAGTGGCAGGATCAATATATTGTGTACATGGGCCCTCATCATTTTTTGGTACTTGGGGCATTTTATAGTACTTTGCCTTGAGGATTTTGCAGTAGGAAAATGGTTCAGGATCTCCATGGATGGTAACTTCTTGTCCTTCATATGTGAATTTAACACATTGATGGAAAGTTGACACTACTGCTTGCATTGCATGAATCCATGGACATCCCAGGAGGATGTTATATGGCAAGTCGAGGTCCAAGACCTGATAGGTGGTTTCCATGATGGTTGGACCTACTTGAATAGGGATTTTGATTGTGCCCTGAGACATTCTGTCTTGACCATCATATGCTCTTATTGTGATACCCTTTCTTTTGTCGATAGAATCTTCTGAGATTTTTAATTGTTTGATGAGCTTGAGAGAACAAATATTCAAGCCTACACCTCCATCTACCAAGACCCTTTTGACTTTGATTTTATGTACTAGGAATTCTAAGTGGAGTGCATGGTTATGAGATGGTTGGGAAGGAAAATATTGGTCAGAGAATGTGAGAAGATTTGGCGTAATGATAATTCTGACCATAGCTTGGAATTGTTTCACATCAAGATCTGCGGGGACAGTGGATGAAGCCAATGCTTCCTCAAGGATTTTCTTATGGGTAGATGAGATTTTTAGTAGCTTCATGATGGAGATTTGTGCTGGCATTCTTTTGAGCTGATCAAGGATGTTATATCCTTTGGGGACAGATCTAGGTGCAGGGACTCTGTTTGGCTGGGATGATCCTGCGATGGTAACTTTTTTGCCTCTTGTGTGACTCCACAATCAACATGGGATCCTTTGATGGTGATGGTAGCACAGTAGTCATCCAAAGATGCAACGACGTGGTCATACACATGATTTAAATTCTTGAAGGTTTCTTTATCTGTGTTATTATTCCATTTATTGCCATGGTTAGGCATCAAATTTGTGTATAGCTTAAGGTTTTGGTTTCCTGTTGGCTGTTCCACGTTTATAATTCTTTGATCGATTAGATCTTGGAAAATGTTTTTTAACCTCTTACAACTATTCATGGTATGCCCTTTGATTTTATGGAAGTCACAGAGTTGATTCTCATTATACCAAGGAGGTTTCACATCCGGTTCTTGGTAATTTTCATAGGTGGGAGCTTTGATGAGTTTTTCATTTATCAGTTTCTTCATGATGAATTCAAGTGGTTCCCCAAGAGCGGTGTACTTTCGCTTGGGGTAATTCTTGTTCCGTTGGGCTGGTCCCCTTTGGTCATTGACATTGTAAATTGCTTGATTATTGTTTGGTTGTTGTGTTGCTTGATGATTGTTTTGGTGTTGGATTTGGATTTGTGGTGCAGGTGTATTTTGGCAAAGGGAACTGATGACCACTGTGGCGTCAACGACACCATCATTGGTTACATTTTTGTTCCTTGCCCATGTGCGGGGTTTGTCATTGTAATTGGTGGGTGGATGGTTGTTTTATTGTTTGGGGTATGAAGTTGATCCTGCAAGTTGTGTCATAAGGGCTTGTTCGATGTTGAGCACCTTGGAGATCAACTGGTCATATGTGGTGATCCCTTGTACCTTGAGATGAAATTCCAAGAGGCCGTCAAGGTTGGATATGATGGTGAAATTTTTTTGTTCCTCGGGCATGGTCCATTTGCTTCGATTGGCCTTGGATTGCCATCGTTGTAGGAATGAAGCAAATGATTCATTCTTACCTTGTTTCAAAGTTCTTCTAGACTGACATCCATTGCGATATTGCATGCATAGTTTTTATGAATGTGTCTATAATTTCTTGGAATGTTTTGATGCCTGTAGGTAGGCGAGAGAACCATTCCATAGCGTCACTTGCCAAACTCCTAGAAAATAGCCGCATCAGATAGGTATCGTCATATGCGACTTCCATGCAATGAACCTGGAATTCCCTAATGTGATCTTTAGGGTTTCCTGTCCCATGATATTTTTCAAACTTGGGGATCTCAAATCCCTTTGGGAATGGTTTCATCACAAGGCTCCTATCAGATGGATAGGGACACAAGTTACTTGGTGTTTTTGTGGTTCACCCTGATTGAAGATTGAGCACTTGTTGTGAGAGCAACCTAATTTGTGTTGTTACATCATTTTTCAGATCAGGGGGTGGGATGAAGGTTTTTTGGGGTGTTTCAATTGTTGGTTGGATGGATGGGTTGGTTGGTGTGTTATTTTATGGTATTTGCACATTTTGTCGAGCCAGGTATGCTTGCACTTGCTGCTGTATAAACAACACTTGTTGTTGTTGTTGTTGCTGTGCTAAGATTGCCTGTTGCTGAGCCTGCTATTGTGCTTGTTGTTGTTCCAACAACGCTTGTTGTTGGGCTGCCAATTGGGCTACTTCTTGTTGCTCTTGATATTGTTTTATTGGTTACTGATATGATTGTAGTTGTGCTGCTTATTTTTGTGCAAGAAACTGTGCTTGTGCTTGGGCTTGTTGTGCTTGATATTGGGCATGCGCTTGAGCTTTTGCCACTTGTTGTTGCAATAGAATTTGGGCTTGAGCAGCCTTTTGTGCTTGTAATTCGGCTTGGGTTGCTTGAGAAGCTTGTGCAGCTTGAGTGGCTTGTTGTTGTTGTTGCAATAAGGCTTGGGCTTGTGCAGCCTATTGCGCTTGTTGTGCAATTTGGGTGGCTTGAGCATCTTGCGCTGCTTGTGCGGCTTGTTGGGTAGCTAGTTGCGCGATTTGTTGAGCAGCTATTTATGCGGATTTTTTCTTTTGCACTTGTAGGAATGCCTTTTGATAAGTAGCTTGCTGAGTGGCTTGCAATGCCATGCCGTATTGGTTTGATAAATTGGAGTTTGGTGGTGGTGGATTCAAAATGGTGCTTGTGGTGGTGGTGAGCGATGATGTCGTGTTAGTGGTTTGAGTGGTGGATGGTGCTATTGATGTGGTTGGTCCTTGAGAGCCCATGCTTTGAGATGTTAGGGGGGTGGTCGACGATGTCGTGATTGCTTGTGTAGTTGTCATCTCTTGTTGCGATATCGATGACAAGTTTTGAGAGTTTGGCATGATGCTTTGATTGGTGTTTGGAATGTTGGTTTGATTGATATTTTGTAAAGCTGGAAGCCCCAAGCCAAGTAGAGGTGTGGATAATGGTGGTAATGGTGGAAGAGGTGAAAATGTGAGGGGTGTGAGTTCTTGAGAAAATGATGTGGTGTCAAAAATGCCCCCAGGTTTAGACATGTCACCTTCTTCTTGCTAATTTGTGAGGAGAGAGGTTTGGGGTGTTGTGTGGAAGGATGATGATGATGGATCAATAGGATTATGGAAAGTGAGAGGGACATACTTATGTAATGGATTTTTGGGTATGTTTTGTTCCAAAATGGTGTTTGCATCCAAGTCTTGATTATTGACAAGGGGGTGTGTTTGAATAGCATTAAGATATGCATTTCCCTTATTAACATTGGGTTGGGTTGAAGCAAAAGATGTTGTGATTTGCAGAATGTTTTGAGTGATGCTTTGGGATGGGGATGTAGATGAGATAGGGTGTGTGGATGAAATTAGAGACATGACCTCCAAAGATAGTTCCACTATAGAGATCACGTCCAAATCAAAAGGTAATTTTGCCCCTTGTTTTGCTAGTTCGAGCATGTATAGTGAAGGGTTAAGCCTCATCATGATGTTGATGATCTTATGGTTTTCCACATTTTGGAGCATTTCAGTTATTTCTTCATGTGACATCCCAAAGGTAAGATATTCTTGTTGAATTTCCTCTTGTGGATTTTGTGATGATGAGATAGTTAAAGGATTGCTTGATTCGATAGGATTCATTTCAGCGTTCATTTAGCTTAGGTCACTTGAAGCGGGTGTTTCTTTGTCAGCTTCCATGTTCTTCTTGTATTGAGATCTAGCTTGAACCATAAAACAAGGATCAATTTTTAAGAATATGGGAGATGAATCTCTAGTTCTTTGGATTGATCTTATTTTAAGCACAAAAGAGAATTTTTTTAGGATACCTTTGAGGATAAAAATGTGATATGATGATGCAAGAGATGGATGATGTGGATGTTTGATCTTTTGATAAATATTGAGGGGGGTGCTAGACTTTTAGGACTTTTGGATATGTTTTGGATAATCCTTGACTTTGATGATTTTTTGGTTTGCTTTGATTTGAAAAAATAGACCCTAAGATGTTGGATGATTATCTAAGGGATAGATTTTCTCAAAGGATGATAATTTGAATATGTGTAGGGAGAAGGATGCATCTACCCACACCTATTCAAAAAAGATGATAATTTAACCAAGCATATGAAGAAGGATGCATCTACATATACCTAGCTAAGATGGTTTGATAATTTTGACTAAGAATATGAAAAAGGATGCATCTACACATACCTAGCCAAAGATGATTTGATAAAGATTTCAAGGATTTTGTCTCAAGGATTTGATGATTTTTTCCAAAAAGCCTAGCATGAAGGATAATTTCAAGATTTCTCAAAAGATGATGGTGAGATGATTTTTTGGTTTTTATGTTTGAAGGATGGATGAAAAATATTTTGATTTTGATCCTAAGATGTACCTAGAAAGACACTTTGGTTTGCTAGTCCTCGGTATTGAAGAACATGCAATGCTTCTAAGGACCTCTATAACTAAGAAGTGGTTCAAATTGAGCATGCATTTCTGGATTGTTCAAAGGGATGAGCCTATAGAACCTTGTGAAATTTTTGCTTATCTTGATGTGTTGCTTTTGATTGCACTTTTTATTGTATCTCTTATTGATCTTTTTGAGTGTGAATCCTAAATTTTGAACTTTGACTTAAGGATTTTCGTTTTGGGATTTTGACTTTCTTGGAAATAATGAGGTTTCAACAAATGTGAGAGTCCATTTTGTTATCTTTGCTTAGTGACTTTATTTTACCACAAACACTTCTTTTTATTAATTTTTTCCAAACTAGATGTCTAATGTCTTAATTTCTTCGAATCCCACAAAGTATGTTATGTGGAATTTTGATGAATTCAAGGCAAGGGTTACCTATTGTTGATTTTTAGTAGGTAAATTGAGATGTAAGTTCAAGTGTTTAGAAACCTCTAAGGATGCGAATCCCAAGCAAAAGAAATAACACATGAACTTGGTCAATTGTATTTACCTCCTAAAGGGTTTGAAATTTGGATGATGATGTTAAGTGTTTGTTTCCAAATGTTTTCGAACAAGCAAAGTGTTTTGACTCACAAGCAATATAACATCCTAGCTTAGTTGGTACGTTTTTCTTGGTGGGCTTGCCTTATGCCCTTCATAGTAGAAGAGATGATTTTACATGCAACCAAGGAAAAAATATAAAGGTATGTTAAGAATGAAGTCTTAACCTCTATATTTTAACCAAGATCGGACATGGCAAGTAACTTCTTGGAATCTAAGTTCCAATGCACTACTTTGATAAACTCATTAGATGGACTAGTTGACCACTACAAACAACGTTCTTAATGATGGGACATCGGGGACATGACACCTTGCGAGCGTCCAACAAGCCACTAAAGACTTTAATCAATCCTACTAGGGGCTCTTATACTTTTTACGGTAGTACCCCGTTCTGAAAGACATTGTACGACTAAGGCCTACATACCATGAGGACTTGACAGTTTAGTCTTATCCATTTATATACTGGCCCAAATGAAAAACCGGTTGGAGTCGCCTTCGAGTTCTCCTTGCGGATGTGTCTCTTAGGCAAGCCCCTCTAAAGGTAAACAATAGCGAGCAAGCACATACGTAGTTCGATCGACCTTCATTTAGAAACAAAGGGAGAGCCCACGTGAAATACCTAACTCACACTCACAATCTTTGTTCAATTTTATTTCCCAAAATGAAGTGTGGAGGTGACTACTTTATCTCAATCTAAGATCATAAAAAAGGCCTTTTGATTCTCAAGATCGCTATAAAGTGCGAGAGAAGCGCATACATCCTTTTCGATGATGTTAGTTTAAGTAAGCAATCACAAAAAAAAAGTTGCACATGTTCATTTTAACCTTTCAAAGCACTTGTGAGTTTGTTTTAAAAACACCAATGTAAGTGTGAAAAATTGCCTTGTTCAATTTTTAATCCCAAAACAAACTTTAGTAGATTTGAGTCCTAATATTCATTTTAAGCTTTTTGTATCAAAAATTCAAAAGTTCTTTTTAAAGCCCAAATGAAATTAGTATATCCTAAGCATAAATAGATGACAAATTTTCCTTAAGAGGAGTAATGAATCCTCAAAAAGTGTTAAACAAACACTAAAGTGTTTAAAAAAACTTATTTTTGTGAAATGACATCATCACGTTTCTCTTCCTCTTTGTCTTTAATCGATTCAACCTAAAAGAAAAAATTAGTTATATTCTGCAAAATAGAGATCAAAAAGACAGAAAACAGACAAAAGAAGCATAATTTGAAAAAAAGCACGTGCTGTAAATTAAATTTCACTTCATACTCCCCTCCAGTGGTGCAATCTATGAAGGCGTCGGAGTTTGATTTCTCCAGTGGTGCTGTATAGTGCCGCTTGCCAGTCAGCATCGCTTTGCAGTCAGGCTAGTGAGTGTGAATGCATCGCCCTTTTGCCCAGCGGTGCAGTTTTATTTTTTTGAAAATTCCTGTGGGTCTGATTGGTCCAGCGACACAATTTAAAGTTCAAAATATTGGGCGGGAAGACTTTAGCGTTGGAGTTTGAATTTCCAACGGTCCTATATAGCGACGTTGGAGAACCAGCGGTGCTAAACAACGACGCTGAACTTGTAAACAAAAAAAAGAAGCATAATTTTGATTAAAAAAATGTGATTGAGAGGTGAGATGGCCCTCCTTCTAGCACCAAATGTGCGAACCCCAATCCTAATACCTGCAAAACAATATGAACAAACACATTAAAAGATAGAATGCAAGCAAGAACAAGGATTCCCCATGAAATCCATTTACAAAGCTTAAATTAGGAAAAGAGATGAAGAACACAATAAGAAAACAATAAAAGAAAGATTGAATCCTAATTAAATAAGCAAACTCTTGATACCACGGGGGAATTGGTGCCAATTTGATGTGAAAATTGGCCCTTTCCCAACTCCTATGATGCAAGATTGATGTGTGATGAAGAGTGATCCACTTTGTTGATGCTTGATGAGTGCTCCAATAGAAAAATCTGCATAACCTAGCTATGAACTCAATGATAATGGATGAAATTTGCTAATGATTTGAGCATGGTAAGTTTACTCAAATTGTGGATGATGAAATGAGGAGATTGCCTCTTATTTATAGAATGAGAATATGGATGAATGTTCAAAATAGAGCAATGTGGGACTAAGAATTAGCCAATGGCAAAGTGCCACTTGTCAACTTGTGAATGGATGGAGAATGTGCAAGTTTTGAAGATTGTGCCAATAAATGCATATATTTGAATTTTGAATTTGTTGAAATGACATGCAAGAGGGAAGGAAGAATGCATTGAATGCCACTTGGCTCAAGGCAAAGGACATGTAAGAGAGAGTAAATGCCTTGTTGGAAGGGACAAGTCAACTTGGATTTTGAATTCAAACTTGAAGAATATTCCTTAAAAGATGCCTTGTTGAGGAAAATAGAGATTTAATAAATCAATTAAATCTATTTTTGTGTGCAAGTGGTAAAATCTAGAGGATGGGACATGAGAAGAGATTAAATTAATTCAGGTTAATTAATTTAATGAAGGGATTAAATGATGTGACCTATTTGACTTAAATTTGTGGATTTATTTAAATCAAATATGAGAAGAATGTGATAAATGATTAATTAAATAAGGATTTTTGATTTATTTAATTAAAAGATATGATGTTAGATTAAACTAAATAAGGTTTTAATTTATTTAATTTAATAGATAGACTTAAGAGATTTAATCAAATAAAATTAATTATTTAATTAAATAGGATAATTAGATCAAAATGGTTAATTTAATTATCGAGAAAATGTGACTTAATTAGATAACCAATTTCTTTAATTAAGAGAGGAATATTGATGAATTTAATAAGATAAGGGTATTTGATTAAATGGTTAGACCGAAGGATGATTAAGGACAAAACAATGTTAGTGGTTACGATCAAATGCACAATGTCAATCAGTACATTTTACGTGTCTACAAAATCAAATTTCCTTAATTCATGTTTTTTACCTCTTTAGTTGTATAGTTTACTCTGTGTTACATTTCATCATGTATGATCAGTTACTCCTGTGGCTTGTGTGGGACATCATATTTTATATAGTGAATAAAACAAAAACATAATTATGCAAATTGTTTAATATTTTCTATTGTAAAACATTTGAATAATACTTCATTTGAAAAAATCTTTTTTGCAATGACAAAACATTAGCAAAAATTTGTATGTACCTTTCTTCTTTAGCTGCAAACTACATTCTAGCTCTACCTGATTGAGTTGTAAGAAAAAATTAGGTAATAGTTGTATAATAAGCATGAAAAGATAGCATAGCATAGGTGTATTGTCTGAAAGGATTGTCTAATAATGTTTGAAAGTATGCATAAATACAACAAAAAATAGGCTAATAAGTGAACCCATCAATCATTACAATTCTTGCAATGTCTTCAAAATGTTGTCACATTCATCTAACTCAATGTTACATTCATGCTAGCAAATATGGCAATGGAAAATATCTAACTACAATTAAGAAACTCTGCTAAATACTTTTAAAGTGTCATGAAGACATTCTACAATAAAATCTCATTACAATATTAATCTTCCTATATTCTGGGTTTACAATCTCTCAATAAACTAGATTGTAATGTTAGTGGATGCCTTGCAACTTCCTTGACATTTGAAGAACACACAATGTGTCAAACCCCCACTTGCAAATGAGAAAAAACTATAAAAATATACCCAAGCACCTAACCCCTATCATTATATATTCTAGTGGTTAAAAAATGGATAACAAGAGAGAAATTGCACCCAAAATGGATGTTGTAGATCATAAGATGTGATTAGCAATAACTTATGGTAGTTGTATGAATGATTCCATGAATACTGGTAGGTGGATGATGTCATAAATCATTGATGCACACAAGTTCTAATTTGCCTTAATAAATTACTGACAATTTTAGCATGGTGATTGTTCAACATTAATGGTGGTGTTTGAATTCAATTATGTGTGCATACACTAGAAGCACCAAAATACCATCATGAAATCACATTCAAATCTAATTAGAACCAACTGCACCTCAAAATAGAGAATTTCAAGCCTTTGAGGTTCATCTAGATCAAAAGCGAGAATTCTATGGTCCTATTAGGTTCTTGCAAGAATTTCAAGTGCAAGTGCATCTACAGCTTTGAGAAATACATATATTTCACATCGAATTGCCCACAAACTATCTCCTTATTCTTTTTGATCTTTAAGAGCTTCTTTTGGGTTAGAAGGCTCCATCAAGTCATGATGGGTAATTAATCTCCAAGTGGAACTAGCATAAAAACTAAGTGCATCCGCCAAGTGAACAATATATCTAGATTTGATGGAAAGTCCCACAATTGACATTAGTAGGGATGATATCAATATAATGTAAGAAAAGAGGATTGGGATGATTTAGAAATCTCAAATATTATGACATTATGATGACATAAGAATGGTGGGATGATGTTAGCATGATGTCATCTAGATATAGATGCGAGAAAATGGAGTGGATCAAACTTGCAGGAGAAATTATTTGAACTGGATGAAATAAACTAGAAAGGTGAAGTTCAGATGTAAACGAAAAGTCTGCAAGAGGAAGAATGTAGAGAAAATAAAGTGAACTAGATAATTCCACATGAAAAGAGAAATTCACTTGAAAATACCCATAAAAGGAAGATGACGTCAGTTGGCGAGAAAATGACAAGAAAGTGGAAAATGCAGGAAATCCATTGGGATATGGAAGGGGCTAGTTCACTTGGAAGTGCTTGTAAAGTTTCAAATGAAGAAATTTTTCCTACAAAGTGAAAATTTCCAAGTGAACTAGACAACAATAGGAAAAAAGTGAAGTATATATGGAAGGTGGATTCCCACAAGGTTGACACATAGTCAATTTTTTAGCACATAAGGCCTTAACGAGAATAGCATGGTGAATTGAACCTTGTGGGAGAAGGGACCAAAACTGCACATTAGCAGGGAAATCCATGTGGACAAGACAATTGTAGGTCAGATGGACTAAACCAGATGGAGGGATAAAACTTGTAGGAGTATAAATTCTTAACCATAAGGAATTTTGTGAAACCTCAAAGGCAACTGGGCTTAATTTTTTATGCTCTATCTATTGGTGTTAAGAAATTTTGATAAAACATGATCCATGAACAAATATTGTATTAGTTATAAGCTTGGGAAAAATGGCCCAGGCAGAAAAGGGGAAGGGACTCAAGCAAAAAGGCAATTGTAGATTTGAATCCTAATAGGAACCACATCTTAGGTGATTACTTAAGACCATAAAATCATTTTTTCAAATTACAAACCAAATATCCTTTACTTTTTTCAATGTAATGCTCCAGTCATGTCATGTTAATTTCTTCCTCCAAATCACCACAAAGGAAAGTTATCTTTAGATCCATTTTCCCAACCTCAAGATTAATAATTGCTATAATATATAACAAGAACTTAATAAATACCATCTTAGCTATTGGAGAGAAAATTAGAAACAAAATTAGTTCCCTCACTTGAGAATATCCCATAATATCTTAAAGCTTGTACTATTTCACATTGATGTCATAGCTACTAAAGATACATTTTTAGCCTTGCTTTCTTAGAGTACTTCACCTTGGGAACATGTATATACACCTCACAACCAAAGACTCGAAGATGTACCAATAAAGTATTTGAAAAAAACCATGCCTCCATAGGTATCTTATTGTATAGGAGGAGGACTTATTGTTGAGGACCCCAGGTCATGGGAGGGTCTAGAACAATAGGCTGCCCTTCTACCTCAAGCTAACAAAATGTTCTAGGAGAGTTCAAAGTTTAGAGGCTGAAAGGAAGAGAAACTAGGTTGTTGCTGTCCTTTTATAAGCCCAAATGTTTCAAGAACTCAAGTGAGCAAGTTTCTAGAGTTTGAATTATAGCTCAAACAACTCACTATTAGGGAACTATAGCTAGGAATAGATGTCAGTGCGACGTGCTAGTGTCTTAGTGTGGCACTGGCGTTCATATGGATAAAAAGCGTAAGATACAGTCAAAAGCTAAGGAAAACCTACTAACGACCTAATAGATGCAGTTTGATGGAATAACATAAACAAAGAATAACAAAATAATAGAATATCGAGAAGAGAACTAAGACTAAATCTAATTATGAAATGACAAAGGGTGAGGAAAATGCATCTTCCTACCCACGAGTTAATATCTTCAAGATCTTCACCTCAAGGAGAACCTACACATAGAAGACGAGAAAATGTTGGGGCTATGTTTAGAGGATTGTCTCAGTCAGTCCCCCACTTTGGTGTTTCATGTATATATACCTCACAACCAAAGAATCGAAGATGTACCAATAAAGGATTTGAGAAAAACCATGCCTCCATAGGTATCTTATTGTATAGGAGGGGGACCGACTGCTGAGGACCCCAGGTCATGGGAGGGTCTAGAAAAATAGGCTGCCCAATCTACCTCAAGCTAACATAATGTTTTAGGAGAGTTCAAAGTTTAGAGGTTGAAAGGAAGAGAAAATAGGTTGTTGCTATCCTTTTACAAGCCCGAATGTTTTAGGAACTCAGGTGATCAAGTTTTTGAAGTCTAGATTATAGCTTAGACAACTCACTATCAGGGGACTACAATGCAGGGCACGAATGTCAACGCAATGCACTAGTGTCTTAGTGGGGTGTTGGTGTTCATATGGAAAAAAGTGTAAGATACAATCAAAAGCTAAGGAAAACCTACTAATGACCTAACAAATGTAGTTTGATGGAATAAAAAAAATAGAGAATAAAAAAAAATAGAATACCGAGAAGATAACTAAGACTAAATCTAATTATGAAATGACAAAAAAGGGTGAGGAAAATGCACCTTCCTACCCACGAGTTGATATCTTCAAGATCTTCACCTCAAGGAGAACCTACACATAGTAGATGAGAAAATGTTGGGGCTATGTCTAGAGGACTATCTCAGTCAGTCCCCCACTTTGGTGTTTCCACCTCCACAGACAACCAAATAGCAATGATTGTAAAAATATGATAAAGAAAAGATATTGAAAGAAAATACCAAGCAATACGTTGAAAAACAATATGATACGATAATACAAATTAAAAGGGAGATGGAGTGATATCACCTTTAATCACGTGCACTCAAATAAAATGGGAGAAGGAGCAAGCGTGCAAGCCTTTAAAGACCAATGTTGCTGTAACAACGAAGAGAGTAAACCAACAAAACACTAACTTGCAGCTTCAATGGAGGTAGTGGAGCTTGAAGGAGTTTAAAGTGAGTGTAGAAGTGTGTAGTTGGTGAGAATGATCAAGAGGAATGTGAAGAAGATCAAGAAGCATAAAATAATGAAGGAGATAGCCATTTGAAAGCAAAAATGGAGGCCAAGGAGCCATTCGAAGTTGGTCTGAAGGGAAGGAAATTTTACACTTCACATCCAATGGAGGAGTGTAACGCCTTTGTGGATTCCAAAGGCGAGAATTCTGTTAGGACGACAACACACTGCATAGATGTATGTGCATCATGCTAGCATCCCTGATAGAATATCCCCCACCAACACATAAAACATCTACCAAGTGGACAAGGGAAGGTGGCAAAAATAATGATTGCATTATTGAATTTAATTCTCTAAGGTAGGAGGTAGCGTACACAAGGAATTTTCAAGGGGGTGAATTTCATGCCATTACATCTTCCCCCCACTTTAGCAAACATAAGTGTCAATGAATGCATGATAAAGTAGAGTGAAAGCTGAGGGATGTATAATTGAACTGTCGAGGAAGCAGACCGCAATCTAACGAAATCGGGTGCAAGAGAGAGAGATGGCTTCACAAGTACTCGGTCCTATGGAGATTTGAACAAAAGCGTCATAGGTGCTCAGTCCTATGGAAGGTGAATAAAAGGCTCTATAGGTGCTCGATCCTATAGAGTTGGTTCCACAAGTGCTTAGTCTCGTAGAAGGTGAACAAAAGGTTTTACAGGTGCTCGCTCCTACAAAATGAAAATGCTTCATAGGTGCTTGATCCTGCAAAGGAGGTGCCATAGGTGCTTGATCTTGAGGGAGGCTAGATGTGAGAGGCTCCGCAGAGTCTAATTGACCCTCACAAGTGCTCGGTCCTACAAGGAAACATGTTAATCCACAGACAAAACATGTTATACAAGCAAAAAGTCATGCAAATAGACAAATAGTCATATCTCAAAACAAGCAATTGAAGGAGAATATTTCAAAGGGGTCCCTCAGGAACCCTTCAAAAGAAAGATGGGTCCACTCAAGGGATGCTCTATTTGAAAAGCGATGAAATTTTTGCAAATGATCCTATCATCAAGGAATCCTTTTGAGAGATTCTCTTTCATCAAGAAATCTGAAAAAAGAAGAATGGCCTCCTTGAAGGAAAATTCTTAATTTTTTTTGTTACAAATTCATTTTCAAAAGAAATCGTGCTAAGCGGTCCTTTTTGAAGAATGCAATTTTTGAAAAATGTAAAAATTTCCAACAAGGGGTTCGTTGGGCACCAAATACACCTTATAAAAAATCAGAGAGGTGGAGGCTCCCCCTTAGGATGGTGCATGCAAATTGAAGGAGCTCGTGGCATCCTAAGGAAATGAAGAACATGCAGAGATGTTGTGGCCCAAGATACATGATGAGATGTAGATGTGAAAATGTTATCACACACATGAGGGACAACACATAGGCACCTCAACATCAAGAAACAAGTAAATAAGAGAGAAAAAAAATAAAGGAAAAGCAAAGATGAAGAAATCAAGAGACAAGGGGATTTGATAATTCAGGGTCAAAACTACTCATAGATATAAATAAATAGATATAATATAATATACATATGAACTATCATCAATCCCATACTATATCAAATCATGAAGAAGGGTATGTGAAAAAAAAAAGGGTCAACATGGAAGGGAGGCCTAAATTCCCCAACACTTTGCATCGTCCCCAATTGCCAAAAATCAAGGCACAAAAAATAAAAGAATGATGCAACAAATAGAATAAGTTTACGACACAAAACACTCCTGTATCCAAGCACCTACAAGGGTGACAAGGGTCCTCTAGGAACACATAAAACAAGCATGGGGGAAACACAACACACACACAAATCTAATCTACACATAAAGAAGAGGTGCCCTCCTAGTCCTGATCAACCAAGAGGTCATCATTCTCCCAATCTAGATCATTATAGGGAGAGGGTAGATGAGCCTGAAAGGGTGGGATAGAAAGGTGAGCACCCTCTAACTCTCCTGTGACAAGAGCCAAGGAAGAGGGCCCCTCGAGGTCTTCTTCGCTCAACTCCTGTGAGGTAAACGTCATTGATCTTGCAAAGATCACTAACAGAGCTGAGACATTATCCACCAAGTTGAACATGCACTTGACAAAAGTTCCTTGTGTCAACTGGGTGGGAAAAGAGGGAGGCACCCGAGATCCACTACCGACCTCACCAAAAGACTCCAGGGTAGTGACAAAGTCAGGGGATGCTAGGGCTATCTCCGTCTCTAGGATGGTGTAAGCCAAAGCAGAGCCCTCTCTTGAAGAGGGTGATCCCTAGGGTCATCCTCCAACTTACACTTCATTGGGGGATGCAAGATCCCCATAGAAGAAGCAGAAGGAGAGGAAGAAGAGGAAAAAACCATAGTTGAAACCACTGAAGTATTTGACATATCTAGAGGCTTAGGAAAAGGAAAGATGTTTGGAAGAGACATCAGGAGAGGAGGCTCAACTGAGGGAATAATGAAAACTTGCACCCTTTTAGGGTGAGGGTCATTTGTTCTCATGAGGGGAGTCAAAAGTAAGATTGAGGTGATAGTAACCGAAGTAGAAGGGGCAGAAGAGGAGGGCACAACAAGAGATGCCAAAACAGGAGCTGTTGTCTACCCTTCCGCCTTCTGCAAGGAAACCTACTCAACATCCAAAGCCTTTCTTTGGTTTTTACACTCACACACAAGGAAGTTTCTTCAGCTCTAAGAGCTGGAAGCTATGGCTTGAGGAGGAGCAGAAGGCTCTAGTTCTACCATGGGAGTGTCCATCACAACTTTTCTTGACAGAGGGAGTGACTCCTAGACATAAATCAAAGGAAGAGATGTAGGAACAAAAAAATCAACTGGTGGAGAAGTAGAATCAAGCACCTCAGTAGTGAGCCTCTTCCCATTTTCCACCCTAGGGACAGGAGCAGTAAGAGGTCACAGCGGCCGAGACGTAGAGACAATTCCACGAGGACCCTTCCCCTTTCCATAGACAATGGGTCAAGGCACTATGGGCAAGATGGGAAGGTTGAACACTTGACGCTTAGCCTTTCACCAAGTGGCCACCATTGGACTCCCCATGAAACGCATGGAGGCGAGAGCCATAGGTGCCACGACAGGGCAAGAGGTGGAAGTGGATGGAGCAACAGAAGAAGAGGAAGGATCCTGGGTGTGAGTAGACTTCCCCTTCCCCTTTTGAGAGGAGGAAGAGGTAACCTATTGCTGTGTTATCATAGAAGCCTTAACTGAAATAGCATAGGGAGAAGGAGGCTCGGTCACCTTCGACACTATGCCCCCATTCTTGTATTTAACATAAGTGTGATACAATAGGTTCATCCCTGGAGGGAGCAAACCAATAGGGGTAGGAAAAAAGTGTTCTAATAGGCCCATGTGACACTAGGGGTTTATACCCATTATCGTGCATGACATACATTGAGCCTTCATGAGAAAATTTCAAACATTTATGGATCACTGAAGGGATTGCATTCATGGAAACTAGCCAAGGGATGCCTAGCTTCACCTTGAACAAGTCAAACTCTGGGATAATATAAAAAAGGGAATTTACAACCTTGGGACCTACCAAGACCAAAAGAGAGATAGAACGAAGGGGAGCAAGCGAGATTCCATCATGGGTACATGTGGTGCTTTTCATCTTCTCGTATTCCTCCTTATGAAGGAAATTTAGAAGCAACATCTCCTTTGTGATCACATTCATATGGCTCGCAGGGTCCACTATGATCGCAATTACAACGTTCCCATTGAGGCGAGTGGGAATGTACAAAGGAGAAGGCTTCCCATTCATGGGAACATCCTACAATGTGAAGGTTAAATCTGGTGAACCGATCGCAGGATGAGCAGGGAAATATGAGACCATGTTGACGCACTTGGAAAGGACTTCCTTGAAATGGTCTGAAGGCTCAACAATCAAGTTTGTAGAGTGTGATGGAAAAGGGTTTGTGTAAATATGCAACTCACTATTATCTTCACCATAGATTTATTCACATCCTAATTTTTCCCATCGAGGCATATAGTACCATCATCGATATGATCCTATATCTCATGATGTAGGTACATACATTGCTTAGTATCATGTCCATTAATCTGATGGTATTGGCAGAATGTATTTTCTTTGTACCAATCAGGGTAGGGATTGGTAAGGGGTCGAAGATCTGGTAAGGCTATTATCTTATTCTTTAAAAACTTCTTTAAGATAAAGGAATAAGATTTAGAAAACTTTGTGAATTGTCTGTTACGCTTGAGGCCTTTGTCACTAGATGCGGAAACTACATTCACAATAGATTTACCCTTAATAGGGATTGACACAATGGATCTCCCCTTAGGATGGGAATGCAAGGAAGATCCCCCAAACTAGGGAATCATCTACTGGTATTCCTATAGGGCCATGCACAGGTGCATGAAAGAAGGGTACTTCATTAAGGTGAATTTCTGTTGCCATGACATTTGTAGGTTGCCGATGAAAACCTTCTGCACATTTGAGTTGGGCAGAGGGTAAGAGATATGTGAGAATAATTCTTGATATCAAGCAATGAAGTTAGTTATCTTCTCGTTTTCTCCCTACTTACATCAAACAAGATCTAAAAAGGCCATCTTCAGCTCGATGTTCACCTGGAACTGTTAGAGAAATTGATTCACTAGCTGATCAAATGAGAATATGGAGTTTTAGGCAAGGAACAACACCAATCTAGTGTTGTTTCCTTGAGAGATCTAAGAAATAATTTGGCCATCGAGGCATTGTGGTGAAATAAGTCTATACACATCACATTGAATGCCGACACATGTGTCTACAGGTTTCCCTTACCACCGTACTTCTAAAATTTAGCAATCTCCATTCCCTGGGGGAAGGGAGTGTTCATAATTGCGATCGAGAGAGGACTATGACGAAAGAAAGGTTGAAAGATTGGCTAGTAGGTGGCCTAGAGGAGAGGTTCACCAGCTGATTATGCATCTGGACCATATTCTATAGCAGAGCATGTAGAACGAGATTAGATGATGAAATAGGACTAGTGGAACCACCACCAGAACCACCACCAGAACCACCACCAGAACCACCACTAGAACCACCACTAGAACCGCCAGAGCCACCACCCCTATTCCACCAAGGCTTCTACCGCCAAAGCTAGTGTGTCCCCCAGGGTTGTCACCATCATAATTAGAAGGAATAAAGCTAAAACTGAGAGAGATTCTATTTACTTTGATGATTAGAGGTGCCTCATGCATAGGGACGACATTGAAAAAAGGACCTGATTCCACCATGTACACCAAGGTAACAAGCATTGAAACTCCTACCTATCTTTCAAAGGTTTCAGGCCCAAAACCTTGGGTAACACTTGATCCAGGTTTGTATGAGGGGACATATGTTTCGACTATGTCAGTGATTCCTTGGAGGAACTCCAAGACCATCTGATCTTTGTCTAACATATATCTCATCTCATTGAAAACCTTAGCGACCCTAGCTGTATTTCATTCTTTCCCCAAATGATTTGCAAGATCCAATAGCCTCCTATCTAGAGCCATGAGATGCTCTGCAGGAATAGCAAGAGCATCATCATCATTCAAAGGTGAGGTCATAGGAGAGATAGGAGGGGTAGGGGCACGAGTGGTCTCATCAAAGCAACTTGTCTCTGCCACTAAGACCATCTCTTGATAAGTGAAACTAGTAGTGACCTTTGAGAAGTCCATCCCTAGGTATGTCACACACTCCTTCACACAACATACTTGGAAGTTGTAGATTGAGTTGTAAAGCTCATAAAGTTTCACAACCCTCAAGTCTGCAACCCACATATGATATGGGAGGAGGAATCCCAACACAAGGAAATAGACACTATGTTGTTCATGTCAGGTTCACCAAAATGTAGAGGGGGATTGACTGTTTAGGACCCTAGGTCACGGGAAGGTCTAGAACAATAGGCTGTGGTGATCTACCTCAAGCTAACAGAATGTTTCAGGAGACTTTAAAGTTTAGAGGTTGAAAGGGAGAGCTATCCTTTTACAAGCTCAAATATTTTAGGAAGTCAGGTGAGCAAGTTTCTAGAGTCCGAACTGCAACTCAAACAACTCATTGTCAAGGGACTATAGCGCAGGACACAGATGTAAGTGCAGCGCCCTAGCATCCGTACAAGAAAAAAGTGTAAGATACAGTCAAAAGCTAAGGAAAACCTACTAACGACCTAATGGATGTAGTTTGATGGAATAACATAAATAGAGAATAGCAAAATGACAAAATATCAAGAAGAGGACCAAGACTAAATCTAATTATGAAATGAAAAAGAAGGGTGAGGAAAGCACACCTTCCTACCCACAAGTTGATATCTTCAAGATCTTCACTCAAGGAGAACCTACACAAAAAAGATGGGAAAATGTTGGAGCTATGTTTAGAGGACTACCTCAGTCAGTCCCCCGCTTTGGTGTTTCCAACTCCACAGACAACGAAATAGCAATGATTGTAGAAATATGATAAAGAAAATATATTGAAAGAGAATACCAAGCAATACATTGAACAACAATATGCTATGATATTAAAATGATAATGCAAAGTAAAAGGGAGATGGAGTGATATCAACTTCAACATGTGCACTCAAGGAAAATGGGAGAAGGAGTGAGCGTACAAGCCTTCAAAGACCAATGTTGCCACAACAACGAAGAGAGTAAACCAACAAAACACTAACTTGTAGCTTCAATGGAGGTGGTGGAGCTTGATGGAGCTGAAAGTGAGTGTAGAAGTGTGTAGATGGTGAGAATGATCAAGAGGAATGTGAAGAAGATTGAAAAGCATGAAAGAATGAAGGAGATATCCATTTGAAAGAAAAATGGAGGCCAAGGATCCATTCAAAGTCTGTCCGAAGGGTAGGAGATGTTACACTTTGCATCAAATGGAGTAGTGTAACACCTCTACGGATTCCAAAGGTAAGAATCTTGTTAGGACGGTAGCACGTCGCGAAGACATTTGCACGCCACACTAGCATCCCTAATAGAATATCCCCCACTGACACGCAAAATAGCTGCCAAGTGGACATGGAAAGGTGGTGTAAATAAGGATTGCATTATCGGATTTAATTCTCTAAGGTAGGAGGTAACAAAAATGGGGAATTTGCAAGGGGGTGAAAATTTACGCCATTACACTTATTAAAAAAAGCTAATGCAAGAGACTTGTTGACTAAGTTTAATAAATCATGGCATGTGCTTCTACCCAAAACTTTTATTCCAAGTCAAATCTATTGGACATACTTCTAGCCATCCCCATCATTGTCATGCTCATTATTTCTACATTTTCATTCTATTAAGGGCTATATAAAGTTGTCTTATGTCTCTCTATTCTATGATCCTTATAAAATATATTGAAACTTATTGAACAAATTTCACAACTAGTCCTTAAAATATTGATCTTCCTATAAATTTGATTATATATAAGAGGGTTAAACTTTCTAAAATGACTAAAGAGTTCATATTTACTTTTAAGGTAACATACCCATTTCTTGTTATAGTAACCAATAAAATATACATATTACATATATTTAAAAATTAAAAAGCTTTAATAGGATTAAATAAATTAGAATGTATTATGTCCATCACTACAAAAGATAAATGAAAACTAGAGAAAAACTGAACATGATTATATTTTACATACACATAATTCTCATGAAAATTAAATTCAAGATTACAATCACTTAACCCCTCAACAAGGTTTTTCTTTTTCAAGGCCCTTAGACCCTTCTCACATATGTGTCAATATTCTAGTGCCATAATATTATTTTATTAGCTATCAACTTAGTCTCCAAAGTATGTGCACTCTTAGGTACCCAAAAAGAATGACTATCATAAGTGGGTGTGACACTCCTCTTTATTACTAGTTCTAATGGTGAAGGTGCATATTTTGTAGATATCTTTAGTAAGAGAATAAGATTTATTGTAACGAATAACACATGCATCTAGCTAAAATAGAGTGCCTATGCAGACACCCTTAGCAAGAACCATAGCCCCTCTCACCATCTTGCACCCTCCACTTGAGAAAATATCCTACACACCCAAATCATTAAGTTTACTTGTAGAAAGAAGGTTTTTTGCAAAACCAAGCATATGTAGTACATTGTTGATCCCCTTAACTCATCCATTATGGAATTGAATTAAGACTCTTCCATGAAAAACAATATTTAGATGAGATTCATGTCCAATGTGCCCCTTCCCATTGTCATATTATTCACATTTTGAGAAGCAAACCCAATGTGAGGTCATGTGGAAAGATGCGCTAGAGTATATTAATCATACACCATCTGATACATGTGTATCTGTTGACAACGGTTTTACTCACAGTAAATAGGTCGAATAAAATATCCACAGACAAGACCACAAAGAGTCTATCCTTCTTGAAAGATATGAAACAAAGAAAACCTAAGGGAGAATTCTGCATTTACAGGGCAAAGATTGACTTCTATTTAATCCCAAGTCTTCGATAACCAGGTCATAGTTACACTAGGGTTGCTCTCAGGTAATGATGTGATAATTGCTGTTATTTTCCTTTAAGGGGCAATCCATATGATCGCATAGATATACATATACACATTTCTATATCATTTCTTTTAACATTTTAGATCAGCTTTCCAATTTGAAAAGGTAAACTTGGAATTCATGATAGCAATAAATTTGACATTGGACCTCAAAGATCACCAATTTCCTTGCTATCACTTAAGTAGATTTAGCATTAAGCATTCAACAATCCAATGGAAAATAAAATATTTTCAATAAAACTATTTCCATTCACTTATATTTTCTTTTTGGAACATTTTCAAAATATTAAACATCTAATCTAAAGTAAAACATAAAAAAAAAAACTAAAAAAAAAAAAGTTTCTCCTGGTTATTCTCCATGGATGCCCCAAAGAATTAATCAAAATAGAGCAAACCGCTTTATATTTCACCAGATTGCTTCACAACTAAGTATAAAACGATGCAATCTTTTAAAGAGGGGGTTTTGTTTATGGACATCGAATAGGTTCTGTATGCACCCTTAAATGGTGTAGCATACAGTCTTGTTCAACCGAACTTACAAAACCAACTACAAAAGATACTTAAGCTATCCATAAAGCTCTGATATCAATTAATGTCTACGTGCATACAAATTTTTATGCCGGAATGGTTTAGAAAACAAGAAAAAAGAACAAAACTTAAAAGAAGTTTTTGCTCCTCCGACATCCACAAATTTTGAACTTAAAAATAAAATTAAGCATCCTCTAGCCTTTTATAGAACACAAGGCTCATATAGGATAAGACATCTAATGAGAGGGAATATAAGGGACCAATCTAATCAAGGCATGTGGAATATTGTGACCAATAAGAGAATTGCAATTGAAGTAAATGGAAGTCAACTCCAATTAGTTGTTGAAGCTCTTCGGGTTCTACTCTTTCGTCTTTGTCAGGATTCCTTCTGAAATTGAACAAATTTACCCAAACAAAGATATATAGGAGTCTTCCATTATAATGAAGTGATCAGGTGGAAGTCAAACTCCTATATCTCAGGCTTCTCAATTTGAACATTCTAGGAATAAAACACCCCCAAAATAGATACACTTTGCTACTACATGCTTGTACTCCAGCATCCCGGTATCCCGGTAACTGGCATATCCTTGCAGCAAACTCTATTCCAGCATGAGTCCCTTAAGTGCATCATCGAGCTTGGTAATAGAGTAAAATTTGTTCGCCAGTATAATTTTCCTGACCATCCATACCCGAGCTTTGCATCCTAATCAATATCTCCTGCAATCACAAAATTCCAAATATTAAATCCCCTTTTAAACAAATATATTACCATATAAATAAAACCATTATTCAAATGTTAGTACAAAATCTATAAAACTTGCTTCTAAAAAAACATATCACAAATCCTTGCATATATACCGGATCATCAAGATCAATGTATAATTTAAAAAAAAATAAAAATTTTGCTTCACGTTTCAACCCGGTACTAGGTATTCAACTTTACCCACTTACTTTCCTGAACCTCAGTTATACTGGAACTCCAACTTACTGGAATGGAGCCATTTTCTTGAACTTTACATTACCTTTCTCCTTTTCTGTGTTTCTAATACCTGGTACCCGGTGTACGAAACACTTACCATATGAAGTACTTTCTTTCAAACCAAAGATTTCTCTTTTCTTTTTTTCCTTTTTTTTTGCTTCCGATGATCTTCCAGTTTGTTAGCTTTTTCCATAGAAGTTATATTTCACTTGGGTCCCCAAGAATTTTCAGTCTTGGGGTGTGTTGTGAGACCACACAACAATTGCAACCAATAAAACCAAATTTAAAATTAAACTTGAAATTAAATCACCAGTTGTAAATTAAAACTTATGCATATTTTAAAACAATAACTTTCTACCTTTACTTAGATTCTAGCATAGAAAGTAAAACTCCACTGGAAACATTCATGTGTGCTCTTGATTAATTCCAGTTTTTAGAACATAGTAAATAGAATCAGTTCATTAACATTGAACTAAATAATATAGTAATCCTCCAAAGCCAACCGGGGATAGAGCCTTGCTGCCAGTCAAGCGTCCATAGCCCCGACAAGGTTATCTCCGTAATTCCCCCCAAACATAGCTCTACTGCCGGTTAGGCGTCCATAGCCCCGGTAGAGTTATTTGGATAGCCTAAAGAGTTGATATCACTTTTTTTTTTGTTATAGCAATGATAGCTCCTTTTTCACTTTTGATATTGCAATAATAGCTCATTTATCAACTTGCAAGCATTGAAGCACTGCTATTAGGTTGGGAATTACAGTGGTAGCGAAGGTTACTTTTTGATTTTTCATTCAATGTAAATCCCTTCATCAATTCACTACTTCCCAAAAAATCATTTAATGATTCCCTGTAAGTGTGTGTTTCTAGCTAAATTTTACCAATTATGCCAAATCCTAACTAACTGTAGCTTGCTATATGTCAAAAGATATGCATAAATTAAAATTTAGCAATAGACAACTTAATCACCAAATTTAACTCTAAATTTAGAAACATTAGTTACCACTCTTTCGATTAAATTTATGGAAATTTCCACAACTTTTTCTAACTATCGCAACTTGATGACATTACACTGTATTAATGGATCAAAATGCCATGATTACCTTGAAAAACGATCACATGATTTCACATTAAATTCACACACCTTTTTCAACACATATTATCTCTCTACTTCTTCAGGTGATGATGTGTAACATTTTTCCAACTTTATTCTCATGTATAATCCGCACACTCAACACCTCAATAATCATTACAGATTTTTTAAACAACAATTGGAAATGACCCCTATTAATTCAAAATCTTTGACTTGCTTGATTCACAATCTCCGTACTACTCAATTTTGAAGCAATTTCACCAAACATGTGCAAAGAATTTATTTGATTTAACCCTTAATTCTGAAGATTATTAACCAGTTGCCACCTTGCACATATGATTTTCAAAAAAAACTTTAGGCAACTATGTACCACTACATTGTTCATGACTTTCTATAAATTCATGCATTTCTTCTCAAATTCTCCACACTTTCTTTTCTTTCTCTTTTTTTACATTTTCTATAATTCCGTTCTATTCTGTGCTTTTACTTTTGCTTCTTAACCATGGATACTCCCATTTGCTTAAGTTTTTCTTGTAGACATAACGTTTTCTTGGGAAGCATCACACCACAAAGGCTTGAAAAGGTTTTCATTGTTAGGACTTCCAACTTTACTGTGCCGAATTTATGCTTGGTCCTTGGGGAAAGATATGTTGCGTCCAGTCGCTACTTCCGTTTTTATTCCGACATAGCTTCTCATTTTGTAGCTTCACTTCTAGACATTGGGTTACTTGTTGAAGATTTTCGCGTCGCTACCAACCTAATAGTTAAGCCTGAATTCCTAGAGAAACTAGACACCATTTTAATTGTCGCACACCCGACCATTGGGATTCCCTCCATGGATGATATTCCTCAGTTCCTGAATCACGGGGAAGTGGTTCCACTTCGGCCTTTTCTTACTGATCTCCACATCCAAGATTTTGAAGTTCACTAGGAACTCACCTACATAGGGTATTTAGCCTTGATAGAAGAGGCGTCCTAGATTGACTAGATAACTACTACCATCCATAGCTTTGCTCACCTTTCTTTTGAATCCTCCTTTTTTGATTTTTGACAAGGATTTTGACATCTGATGTATATATGTGATACACACACACACACATATATATATACTTTTTGTAGTTATCTTTTTTTTTAAAAGCATGTTTCACTATTTATGGTTTTATTGTTTCAATTTCAATCTCATGTTCAAGATACATTAAGCAGAATTTGTTAATGCAGAAGCCAAGCAAGGAAAAGAAAAGAAAACAAAACAAGAAAAAGAAGAAATCCTAAAAAAAACCTAAGCTAACACTACGCTAAACAAACCCTAACTACCCTAACTCTAATATTACAACAAACTAACTCTAACTAAGCAATTTATTTCAATTTCTATAGCTATTTCCTTTACAGTTTTAGTACGAATCACAATAGGTTTATCTTTAAATTCCCTTATCAACATCTTCAAAATCCTATTGTAATAATGGAAAATCTTAAGTTTCCTGTATTTAAACATCATAAATTCGAAGGTGTACTTACCCAAAATCTGGCTTGAATGTATGAAAATGATCTCATTAGAGACCAGTTGCACACATTTCATTTGGTGCGGCAATACTGTACCTTCTTCCAGCCCTGGTCCATTTCCATGAATGGCTGTGTTCATTTCTTTATTTTCTTCTCTTCTGAAAACCTTCATATCTTCGACCTTGTCTTTTCTTTGCATTGTGCTAGACCAAGATGTATCACTATTTATATCATTATCAGAAAGAGAAAAAGTAAAAACTTGATATTCTGTATCTTGTATAAAATGAAGAAAATGTCTTTTTATAGCTAATGAATTTTCAGATTGAAGCGCAATACACGCGTCTCCCGCTCGATTTTTCCACTTTATCTCGCTATGTGCATTTTCCACATATACAGGGAATGATGATTCATCCATATCTTCTCCTTGTTTATGATGAAATATCTCTAAATCTCGACATTCTCGCCTATTCCCCTACAAGACGTTAGGATTTTCTTTAAAATAATCGCAATTTCCTAACTGTTTTAGTTCATTGGCTAGTTTTTTAATACTTCCAGCTCCACTAGGGTAGAATGCTTCTCTTGTGAACAATCCTTTTCTTTTTGCAGTTAAAACTTCTTTCGTTAATGGAATTGCTCCACTTATGGCTAATCTTACCCTAGTTAAAAAAGTTTCACACTCAATTTCACCGTGATCAATTGTATCATGAATTCTACACTCAGTGACTCTTCCAAAAGTAAACAAACTCAAAGGATGCAGTTTCTGATTAAAGATTTTACTAAGTTTTCCAATTTCCATCATGAAAACTAGCTTGTGTTAGGTTTCGTGAGTTTACAAGCTTCTTGCCAAATTAGGAAGGATATTTCAAAACACAAATCCACTTCCAAAAGATAAAACCTAAAAATGGCAAAGAAACTAGAAAGAAAGACAAAAAAATCATATGCATATCCACACTTGACCACCAAAGTTCTAAATGCCTACCCTCATTCTAACGCCAGTTCTTGTTGACGATGGTTTTACTCGCACTAAACAGGTCGAATAAAATCTCCACAGACAAGACCGTGAAGAGCCTATCCTTCTTGAAAGATATGAAACAAAGACAACCTAAGGGAGAATTCTACATTTACAGAGCAAAGATTGACTTCTATTTAATCCCAAGTCTTCGATAACCAGGTCATGGTTGCACTAGGGTCGCTCTTGGGTAATAATGTGATAATTGCTATTATTTTCCTTTAAGGGGTAGTCCATATGAGCGCGTACATATACATATACACATCTCTGTATCATTTCTTTGAACATTTTAGATTAGGTTTCCAATTTGAAAAGGTAAACTTGGAATTCATGAAAGCAATAAATTTGACATTGGACTTCAAAGATCATCACCAATTTCCTTGCTATCACTTAAGTAGATTTAGCATTAAGCATTCAACAATCCAATGGAAAATAAAATATTTTCAATAAAACTATTTCCATTCACTTATATTTTCTTTTTGGAACATTTTCAAAATATTAAACATCTAATCTAAAGTAAAACATAAAAAAAATAAACTAAAAAAAGAAGAAGTTTCTCCCGGTTACTCTCCATGGATGCCCCAAAGAATTAATCAAAATAGAGCAAACCACTTTATATTTCACCAGCTTGCTTCACAACTACGTATAAAATGGTGCAAGCTTTTAAAGAGGGGGTTTTGTTTATGGACACCGAATAGGTTCTGTATGTACCCTTAAACGACACAACATACAGTCTTGTTCAACCAAACTTACAAAACCAACTACAAAAGATACTTAGATAGGTAGCATCCATAAAGATCTGATATCAATTAATGTCTACGTGCATACAAAGTTTTACGTTGGAATGGTTTAGAAAACAGGAAAAAAGAACAAAACTTAAAAGAAGTTTTTTCTCCTCTGACATCCACAAATTCTGAACTTAAAAATAAAATTAAGCATCCTCTGGCCTTTTATAGAACACAAGGCTCAGATAGGATAAGACATCTACATGAGAGGGAATCTAAGGGACCAATCTAATCAAGGCACGTGGAATATTGTGACCAATAGGAGAATTGCATTTGAAGTCAACTCCAATTACTCGTTGAAGCTCTTCGGGTTCTACTCTTTCATCTTTTTCAGGATTCCTTCTAAAATTGAAAAAAATTACCCAAACAAAGATATATAGGAGTCTTCTATTATAACAGAGCAATAAGGTGGAAGTTGAACTCCTATATCTTAGGCTTCTCAATTTTAACATTCCAGGAATAAAACACCCCCATAATAGATACACTTTGTTACTACATGCTTGT
Source organism: Sequoia sempervirens (assembly GCA_007258455.2). Lineage (NCBI taxonomy): Eukaryota > Viridiplantae > Streptophyta > Pinopsida > Cupressales > Cupressaceae > Sequoia > Sequoia sempervirens. The sequence goes on from VDFB02258559.1 coordinate 80,462, forward strand.
ACTCCAACATCCCGGTATCCAGATAATTGGCATATCCTTGCAACAAACTCTATTCCAGCATGAGTCCCTTAAGTGCATCATCGAGCCTGGTAATAGAGCATAATTTGTTCGCCAGTATAATTTTCTTAATCGTCCATACCCAAGCTTTGCATCACAATCAATATCTCTTGCAATCACCAAATTCCAAATATTAAATCCCCTTTTAAACAAATATACTACCATATAAATAAAACCATTATTCAAATGTTAGTACAAAATCTATAAAAATTTCTTCTAAAAAAAACATATCACAAATCCTTGCATATATACCGGATCACTGAGGTCAATGTATAAAAATTAAAAAAAAAAAATTTTGCTTCACGTTTCAACCTGGTACTTGGTACCCATATTCAGTTTTACCCACTTACTTTCCTGGACCTCGTTATACCAGAATTCCAACTTACTAGACCAGAGCCATTCGCTTGAACTTTACATTACCTTTCGCCTTTTCTGTGTTTTCGGTACCCGGTGTACGAAACACTTACCATACGAAGTAATTTCTTTCAAACCAAAGATCTCTCTTTTGTTTTTTTTTGTTTTTTGGCTTCTAGTGATCATCCAATTTATTAGCTTTTGCCATAGAAGTTATATTTCACTTGGGTCCCCAAGCATTTTCAGTCTTGGGGCATGTTGTGAGACCACACAACGATATCCAAGACCTTTACAAAGGAATCATCATCATCCTAAGATGTTTTTTCATACTCATCATCAAAATCACTCTTCTTCTTTTTCTTCTCCTTGTAGTCTCTCCTAAAATGGCTAGGTTTTCCTTAGTTCCAACATTTTTTCTTTGTCTTACTAGGAGATCTAGATTTTCTATAATTTTGAATATAGAATTGTTTCACTTCTTACCCTTCTTTCCTCTCTCTTTGTTGGAAAAGAAGGTATAACTTGCACCAATATGAACTTAAATATGTGGTTGCAATACTGAAAATATGTTTACAAGATCACCATAAAATGATTAAGTGATTGACATATGCAACAATGAAATAAAAATTTGTAATACCACAAGTCATCAACACAACTGACACAAGATATATGTGGATAAAACCTTGTGGGAAAAACCTCCACACCCAAAGAGATCCAATGTTTGTACTAATATTCAAAGAAGTACATCAATACAATAATCCTCTCTACAATCCGACAACACTTTGTCGTCTTGACAACCTACAAAGAACTCATACTAAACCACCATCCAAAGGCTCCAATATATAGAAGTTTGTGGGAGAGAATACCACAAATGATATCCTAAAACAATAAGCAAAACCACCTAGAAAAATCCACGCCCCACTTAGTGGAAAACCCATAAACATGGAATAAAATATCCAATAATCACATGGCATTCACATGGGTGCCTAACCCACAACCAACCAAAATGAGTCAAACCCAAGTGCTCCATAAGTATCTGATGGCTCTGATAGCTACATGCAAGCTCATGCACCACCATGCAAACTCGGGCACCCAACCATGCAAGAGCATGCATGGACATGCACACTCAAGTGGTCCCAACCTATAAAGTTGGATGCCTAAGAAGAATATTCTCCTGGGATGCCTTGTAACCGCCACCAAGAAGGGTCCACCTCTTTGAATGTAATTACAATTTGTCATAGGAAAATAAATAATAAATATTTTGTCCCTCATGTCCTCAAGAACACTTTCCAAAGAACATGGAGACACATAAATTAACATAGGATAGAGGATATCAATTATAATGTCACCTATCCTAACGTTCTCCCACTTAACATTATACATTGCAATTACATCCATGAGATACAAATATATAATTAAGTATAGTGATCAAGGCCCATGACCTTCCTACAGCAAGAGAACTTATCCGTGGTCATTGGCTTCATGAGAGAATCTTCAATATTATCCAAAGTTTGAACCTTCTCAATCAAAACCTTACCATGCTCTACCATTTCTTGCACAAAGTGATATTGAACATCAATATGTTTAGTACGAGTATGATACATAGGATTTTTATCTAAACATATGGCACTCTGACTATCACATCTAATCCTCACTATCCTGCAATCAAAACCAATACCATTACCAGGTCTTTGTAACCAAACAACCACATTAAAGCATGTGTAGATGCCATATACTCTACTTTGATGGTGGATAAAGCAACTGTAGGCTACCTCTTACTCATCCAACTCACTACACCTCCAAACAAAGTAAAAATATAGCCATTAGTGGGCCTTCAACTATCCAAGTTACCTACCCAATCTGCATCAACACAACTCTATATGTCTAATGGCTTATCCACATCATTAGTACCATGATAAAATAAATAGTAATCAAAAGTACCATGCAAATATATAACACACTCTTAACAAAAGTCCAATGCTCCTTACCAGGGTTAGACATAAATCTGCTCAAAACTCCCACTACTTGGGCTATATCTGGTCTAGTGCAAACCATTACATACATCAAACTACCGAAAACACTAGCATAAGGAATGTTAGACATCTCTTCAACATCATCATCAAAATTAGGACACATATCTAAACTCAACTTAGTACCAATTGGAAATGGAATATTTATTGGTTTAGAGTCATGCATATTAAACCTCTACAAAATAGTATCAACATACTTACTCTGAATTAACCAAACATTTCTATGAACCCGATCCCTACTGATCTCCATCCCAAGAATATATTGTGCAGCCCCAAAATACTTCATATCAAATGTTCCAAAAGCTAAGTCTTAAGCTCCTTAATCATCACCTTGCTATTACCCATAAACAACATGTCATCAACATACAAGACAATGATTAGAATATGATAATCAATAACCTTAATGTAAACAAAATGATCCTCCTCACTTCTAATAAAGCCCAAATTCAATGCAAAGGAATTAAAATTCTGGTACCGCACCCTGGGTAATTGTTTCAAACCATATAAAGATCTCTTTAACCTGCAAACCAAGTTTTCTTTTCCTTCCATAACAAAACCGTCAGGCTGTCGCATATAAATTTTTTCCTCAAGATCCCCATGCAAGAAAGTGGTTTTAACATCCATTTTATCTATTTCAAAATCATAAACAACAACAATTGATAATAGGAAGGGACTCTATCGAAGCCTTGGAACCATGTATGTTTAGCCATTATGAAGTACATTACGCTAGAGGGGAGATTCAAAGGTTTTATTTTTACCATATGCCCTTGCTAAACCATCTTAGACTCAATATCCTCATAAGCTTTCCCTTCTTCCTGCTTTTGTCTCTTGAAAGTTCTATTAGGGAAACCTTAGACTTGGTTGTGATGAACCTTGACAAATCACCACCTTTTCCCTTGCACCAAGGCCTAATTCTTCATATGTACCACTTTCATCTAGACCTTTGTCCCCCTAAACCTATTTCGACTGTTAGAATTGAGGAATAGGAAGCCTCTGACCATTCCCCTGATAAACCTTCTCTGACTGCCTCAATTGGACCCAAAAGAAAGAATCCCCTTGTGCCTAGTGAAAGCACCGGTGACCCTAAACCTAAACCCCTAGCTAAGAATAAAAAAGGGGGTGTGGGTCTAGCTTAGTCTAAAGCGATTATTGTACTTTGTGAATTGAAGCACACTCCCACTAAAAAGGATAGTAAATTGACTGCCAAGAACAAACCTGAACAAAAAAAGGGAAAAAACAACACCTCGTGCCATGTGGTGGAGCTAGACACAGACACTGAGGGGGACTCTGTTGACATATATTCCCATGGGGACACTGTTATTACTACCAGTGTGGACTTAGGGGTGGAGTAGACTAGCATCAGACGTTTTAACAGATTGGCCAAGAACAAAAAGGAAGACCCTATTGATGAGATTTCTAGCAATTTTGAGTAGAAGGGGGCAACAAGGAGAACAAACACGATACCATTAAAGAAATTGAGGATTATGTTGAAGGGATGAACCATTTTCCAAAGCTAAACAAAATGATCCATGACGATTTCACTTTGGAATCCTTTGAGCACCTAGCTGGGAATGAGGGAGCGAAAAAGGTAGAAATTGAGAAGAAAAAGGAGCTTGACAATATGTTGTCTCATGTTGAAAAATTGGAAAGGAAATTCACTAGGCTAACATGATTCATTGTTCGGGTCATCCATAGGTCCACTATTACTCTGTCTGATGTGTTGCATAAGGAGGTTGACAAAAAGAATGCTGAAGAAGGACCTAACAACAAATGGGTGGGTGATGAGGTTTTGGATCTCCTCTTTAAGGAGTGGGAGGGCTTAGAAAAGTAATGGGTTGGGTGTGTGTTGTTGATGGGTGGGTTTTCCTTTTGCTATCGGTCTGCTATTGCTATAAGATTTGATTTCTATTTGATGTTATTTTTTGTTTTTTGATCCTTTTTGGCCCTTTGGGCTCTTAGTGTAAAGAGTACTGCACCCTGTAAATGCAACTTATCTTATTAAAAAATTAGCAATAGGAAAGAAAATTTCACCGAAATCAACTCCTCTCTAGGAGTAGCCTTTGGCCACTAATCTGGCCTTGTACCACTCTAACCAGCCATTTGCTCCAAATTTCTTTCTAAACACCCACTTGCAACCAATGGGCTTCCTTCCTTTGGGAAAACTCACAAGATCCCAGGTATCACAACTATCTAGAGCCATCATCTCCTCCTGCATGGCTTGCATCTAAGACTCATTTTGTTTTGAAAAAAGAGCCTCCCTATAGGATCTAGGTTCATCGTCAGTACTCAACAAAGAAAATACACAACAAAAATTAGGTGGGCTATACTTGTCAATCGGATTCCATTGTCTTGTGGATCTTCTCATGGTAGGAGTAGGGGGCTCTTTCTACTCTCCTTCTTCCTCATGCTCATCCTACAATTCATCTAAACTTTCTAAACTCTCTAAACCCTCTTCTTCTTCTCCATCCTCGAATCCACCCAGTTTTTCTTCCACATGTGCATCTTCTTGCTTCTCTATCTTTGTCTCGAAGTGCATTGTTTTTGTCTTATCTTTCTCCTTTGGTTGTTCTTTACCTGAGTAAGATCTAAACTCTCTAAAAATCACATCTCTAGAGAAAACCATTTTATGGGGTAGTGGATTCCAAAGCTTATAACATTTTACATTCTCATCGTAACCAAAAAAGATGCATTTATGTGCTTTTAGATCCAACTTAGAACACTTCTCTTGGGGAAAATGAACAAAATCCTCACAACCAAAGACCCTTAAATGTGACATAGAAGGATTTCTACCTATCCAAACTTTATAAGGAGTTTTATCAACAATAGTTGAACAAGGAGATCTATTAACCAAATAACATCTAGTACTTACAACTTCGACCCAAGGCATCTATCAATCTTAGCACCACTCAACATGCTCCTAGCTCTTTCCATTAAGGTTTGGTTCATTCTTTCTGCTACCCCATTTTGTTGAGGTGTATAAGGTGTATTCTTTTTCCAAACAATATCTGCATGCTTCCAAAACTCATCAAATTCCCTAGAACAATATTCACCCCCATTGTCAAATCTCAACACCCTTATCTTATAATATGTTTGCTTCTCAACTAAAGCTTTAAATTCCTTAAACTTAGTGAAAAATTTAGATTTTGCATGCATAAAATAAATCCAGGTGTATCTTGACACATCATCAATGAAAGTAACATAATAACGAGATTTTCCATAAGAGTCAACATCCATTGGTCCAAACACATTTGAATGAATGATCTGTAATAATCTCTTAGATTTATTAGTCCTATTAGGAAATGATGATATATTCTATTTACCAAACACACGATGCTCACAAAAATCATTTTTACCAATAGAATAATGAGAAAGACCATCAACCAACTTTTTATTCAAAATAGTCTTAAGACCTTTTTCACTTATGTGACCCAATCTATGGTGCCACAACATACATGAATTTTCAGTGCCAATTACATTGGAAAAATTACAAAAGTGGAGGCATTAAGCCTAAATAAAGTTCCTATTTGATATCCTTTAGCAATCACCAATTTCCCTCTTACCAACCTGCAACCAGTCTTGTAAAATTTCACATGCATTCCAAAATCATTCAACTTGGATACTGAAATCAAATTTATCGCAAGTCATAGAATATGTAAAACATGATAAAGGGTTTTAACCCTCTCATCACTAAAACACAACTTTACCTTTCTCTTAGCAACAATCTTCTTCATGCTATAATCACCAAGGAAAAATTCTCCCCACTCATAAGTTGAATATGAAGTAAACCACCCCTTGTGAGGAGTCATATGGTGGAAGGCACCTGAATCAATAAGACAAGCATCATTACTAATAGTGTTAGCATAAATAAACAAAGCATTAGAATCACCATCTTTAGAGGAATTTTTCGTGGAAGTATCTAAACTCTTTTTCTTGTTCCTACACTCCTTTTTCACATGCCCTCTTTTACCACAATGCCAACACCTTACTCTGCTCTTCCTGAGGGTTTTATAATGTCCTTTAGAATTGTCTCTCTTCTTGTACCCTTTAGGCCCTCCCTTTTCTTTGGACCTTCCTCACACATGCAAGCTAACTTAAAATAATATTAAAAGCATTTAAATGTTCTACAATAGAATCACCATCCTTCATTTTTCAGAGAATACAAATACCTTTTGAGATACAACTTATTAGTTAAAATTTTAGTTTGATAGATATCACCTATCCTCTTCCACAAATTATATGTGGTGGCTTCTTCTGAAACATTCAAGAGGATGGAATTCACAAGACACAACCGAATGGTTCCACATTCCTTCTTATCCATTTTCTTCCAATCTTCATCAAAAATTTTCTCTGGTTTTGTTTGGTTTGAAACTTCTAACCACTGATCTCTCTCTTCAAGGAGATCCTCCATCTTCAACTTCCACATCTCGTAGCCAGTGCCATTGAATTTATCAATATCTAGACTAGAGGTAGAGGCCATGGTTTTCAATCTTCTTCACAAATCTATAAAACCTACAATACACAAGTTCCCACCGAAACCAAAAAACCTTCAACACTCAAAAGAAAGGCTTCCCTCTCTTAATAGAACTGATAGATTTGATACCAAATGTTGGAAATGAAGGTATAAATTGCAACAATATGAACATAAATATGTGGTTATAAATCTGAAAATATGTTTACAACATTACCATAAAATGATTAAGTGATTGACATATGCAACAATGAAATAAAAATCTACAATACCACAAGTCATCAACACAAGTGACACAAGATATACCTAGAGAAAACCTTGTGGGAAAAATCTCCATATCCAAATAGATCCAATGTTTGTATTAATCTTCAAGGAAGTACATCAATACACAATCCTCTCTACAATTCGGTAGCACTTCGTCGTCCTAACAACTTGCAAAGAACTCATACTAAACCACCATCCAAAGGCTCTAATATATAAAATTTTATGGGAGATAATACCACAAATGGCATCCCAAAATAACAAGAAAAACCACTTGGAAAAACCCATGCCCCACTTAGTGGAAAACCCATAAACATGAAATGAATTATTTAATAATCACATGGCATTCATATGGGTGCCTAACCCACAACCAATCAAAATGAGTCAAACTTGAGTGCTCCATAAGTCTTTGACGACTTCGATAGCTACATGCAAGTTCATGCACCACCAGGAAAACTTGGGCGCCCATGCAAGATCATGCAAAACATGTAAATAACATGCAAGGACATGCACACTCAAGTGGTCCCAACCCAAAAAATTGTATTCCTAAGAAGAATATTCTCTCGAGATCCCTTGTAACCGCCACCTGGAAGGGTCTACCTCTTTGAATGCAATTACAATTTGTCATAGGAAAATAAATAATAAATATTTTGTCCCCCATGTCCTCAAGAACACTTTCCAAAGAACATGGAGACACATAAATCAACATAGGATAGCAATTATAATGTCACCTATCCTAACACTCTTTTTGGCTTCCATGAATAAAAAATGCCTCATATATTAATAATTGGTTTTTCACATCTCTTTATAAAGTAACGATGCCATCACATCATCCATTATCAAGTTGGTGGTAGTGATCCCAATAGCCATAATAAGGTGTTCCCAAAAACCTAGCAAATAATATAGCAGTCATAAACTAATCCTCCTCCTCCTCCTCCATATTCACTCTAATGGAGTGCAACTAGGTCACAATCATATTGAAATAATTTAAATATCCAGCCACAAAAACATCATCCTCCAAGACCATAATCCTCATCCTAAGGGTATACAACTTATTTATTGGGAAAACAATTATTTACCAAGGATTTATTTTGATACATATCATTTGTATTCTTCCAAATTTTTATTGTTGTAATATCTTCATGCATATTGTGAAATATTAAATCAAAAAACATTGCTAGATTAAGATCCTTAAATTTTATGTCCATTTTATCCCATTCTTCTTGTGATATTGTAGTAGGTTTAGATATGAACATTGTGACATATAGAGCCCTATCCATGAGTATACCCTCCATCTTGAGCTTCTGAAGATCAAAGTTTATTTCTAAGAACTTTTCTATTTTTATCCTTGAAGTGCTTGCCATTTTTCTTGTAGAAAAATATTTTCTATGCAAGATCCCACTTAATCCAATATTAGTATAAAACCCTTGTCCATAACACTTGGAATCTAAGGTGATCAGGATATGATACCAAATGAAAGGAATACAAGGTGTAGAATACACCTCCACACTAATCTATGAGAGGAGGTATATGATAAAACTAAACAAATCATACAATTACAAGGAAATAAACACAAAAATAATATAGCATGACACAATAACTTATGTGAGGAAAACATTTTTGAAAGGAAAAACCCAAAATACAAAGAAATAATGTATTATTTAGTAATCGAAGGTTAAAATACACTTGTAAAGTATAATAATTTATAGGAGTATCACCAACTAGAGATCTAGAGTACTTATAAAACTTACTATCAAAGCCTCCATCTCAAGCGCCTAATAAATAAGAGAAGTAATAAAATCAATTGTTAAAGAGTAATTAAAACCCATGAGTTGAAACCACCTAAAATATGACACTCAAATCCCTAGTTAAAGGTACAACACCCAAATCCCAAGATGAGTCCATAGACTAAAATTAGCAAATTCCTTTCACCTATTATAAACTTATCATAATCTACTCACCAACTTGGGTATTACATTTTGGATTCATTATCTCTATTCAAATATGCCTTATGACATATAACATGTGTCATAAGTTGCCCAACAAGTGTAACTTTTTTTTATAGCTCTTTTATGTATCATAGATTTTTTTGACATTTCCAACACGAGAGGCCAAAAAATGAACTCTATAGCCCAAAATTTGAGTTTTCCTTTTTCACAATTTAAAAATTATATTTTTATATTCTTAACATTAGGATCAAGGTTGAGAAACCTTTTTTAATAAGAAAGAATATGAGAATGATATTTTTTTTTAATAAAAGGAGGATAAAAGCTTTATTCCATCAAAAGAGCAGTACATAAAGAAGGTCCAATCAAGACAACAAAGGCCCAAGGCCACCACAAGCCATCAAGTAACTCCAATATATAGTCTCATATCATCCAAAATAAGCTCCTCGAGCTCCTAAGAAAGGTTCACCAAAAAAACTCCCCAATCATCCACCTTCCAGTCTCCACCACAATCAAACTCCCACCTAGCCAAGCCATTAGCTACCTTATTCCACTCCATATGTACATCTAGAAATGTGATAGAATCCAACACATGACCTAGGGAAATGATCTTCCTAGCAACCACAACCAACTACCAACTCACATCCTCTAGCTAATTTTTGTTCAACAAGTTGATCACAATCTGGGAATCAAACTCATAAATAATACTTCTCCACCCAAGAGCACAATCCCTTTTCACAACCATAAGAATATCCAGAGTTTCTGTGAGATTGTTCGACCACTGCTCGCAATACTCAGAAAAGAAGAACTCCACAATCTCATCACCGTTCCTACCAATACCCCCCACTCCTGCAGGACTAGGGTTACCTCTAGAAGATTCATCAGTGTTAATCTTTAGAACTCTAGGGGGGAAGCCTCCAATGCCCTTCATGCATAGTCTTCCCTCTAGCTTTCTGCCTCAAGCCAACACTAGGCCCACTCAAAAAATTACCATAAATCCCAAAATTTTGAGCAACCCTCCTATCCTCTGGGGCCAAGGGAACCAAAAGATCACACTTAGCCACAAAAATCTCTTGAATGACTCCCAAAATTCTCATCCATACCTGTCTCACTTGAAGCTTCTTATCCAATTTTTTTTTGCAATTCTGTTCCAGCCAAATCTTCCAAATGATTAAGTTGGGCCCAATTATCCAAGCAATATGAAGAAAAGCAGCCTTAGTATGTGGACTACCCAAACACCTCCAAAAATCCTCCATTGAAGAAGCATTCCAGCAAGGAGACTCCAAGACACCCACCAAAATGCCAAATCTCCCTAACAAAAGAACACTAAAAGAAAAGATGAGACATCGTCTCCTCACTGCTAAAACAAAACAAAAACATGGAGGGGCCTTGAAACCCATGTTTTAGAAGATTCTCCGAGGTTAGGCATCTAATCCTCATCACAAGCCAAGAGAAGAAATTACTCTTGGGCCAAGAGAGTTTATTCCAAATTTTCTTCCACCAAGCGATCCCCATACTCCTATACATTTGCTTATCCAACACTTGATACCCATAAGCAACAAAGAACTTACCTTTCTGGTCATGATCCCATATAAGAAAATCCTTATCCTCTAAGGAAATACAAAACATCTAATCAAGAATATTGGCTAGTTCTTGACGATCCTCACTCATTCCACCAGGAGGCCACTCTTGCAAACTCTTCCATCGATAGACAATATTATGACCAAGCAACTAAGGGGATTTATAATCCTTCACATACCTCCAACTAGCCTCTAGAAAAATTCTACTTAAATCCTGAAGATGAGGATGCATAACCAAAATAGGAGGATTCCCATCCCAAGAGTCAGACCAAAAAAGAGCCTCTGACCCCCTATTACAGATCCAAAATAGACCCTGCTTAATCAACTTAGATCCTTTTTTTAGCGTACTCTAAACCATTGAGCCCTTGTCCTAGAGAAAAAAACAAGGAACCTCACAGTCTACAACACAAACTAGGTATTTAAAAGTAAGGATCCTAGCCCAAGTATGTTGCTGTTGGGTACACCATCTCCAATAAAGCTTTGCCACCAGAGCTTGACCATTTAGATAAACCCGTCTCAACCCAAGGCCACCTTCTTGCTTCGAGTGACACACGTCTTCCCACTTTACCAGGCTCCATTTCCTTGAGAGGAGATTACTAGACCAAAGAAATTAACGAAAGAGATTCTCAAAATCTTTGACAAAACTAGCAAGAGCTGAAAGCACAAAACACCTGTACAACAAGGGAGCCTGGACCATAGACTTCAGAAGAGTAACTCTACCAGCAGTAGAAATCCATCTACAAGTCTAGTGACTGAACTTCTTACAAATTTTTTGATCACATCTTGCTAATACAATCTTGGTAGCAAGTGCCCAACAATAGGAATACCAAGATAAACAAATGGAAGGGAGCCAATTTGAAATATGAGAATCTTGGCTATTCTTTGTTGAATAAAATTAGGAGTATTGATGAAATATATAGAAGACTTACTCTCATTAATGCTTTGAATTGAATCCAACAAGTAACAATCCAAAGCTTTCCTCAAGTTAACTGCTTCCTCCACTTTAGCAACACCCATCAGAGCAGTATCATCCACAAACTGTAAATGGGATTGAGTTGGTATTCCATTACCCCAGCTCCATCCTTGAATCAAACCAAGCTCCATTTGAGCTCTCAAATATATCCCAATCCCCTCAACCATCAGAATAAATAAATATAGGGAAAGAAGATCACCTTGCCACAAGTCCCTAATAGCCCAAAAAAGTTCCAAAGACTCCCCATTAATAAAAAATGAGAAAGATGAGGAAGTGACACAACTCATAATCCACTCAATCCATTCACTGCTAAACCCAAAAGCCTTCAAAATATTGGAAAGAAAATTCTATTTGACCCGATCATAAGCTTTTGCCATATCCAACTTAATAAACATAGCCTTCTCCTTGGATGCATCCATAGAGTGTACAATCTCAACTACAATAACCACCCCATCAAGAATCTACTTTCCAGCAACAAAGTCCCCCCGTTCCTCAAAGATCAACCTATCTAGCCAAGGATTTAAGTGCTCAGTGATCAACTTAGTAATAATTTTATACACAACATTACACAAGGATATCAGTCTAAAAAGATCCAAAGAATTTTCCCCCTGACACTTAGGAATAAGTGCCAAAAAGGTAGCATTCATGGCCTTGAGCATTTTATTGTTCCTTTGAGACTCCTGAACAATGTCTAAAAGGTCAAACTTGATAACCTCCCAAAACTCCTAGAAGAATTCTATTGGAAATCCATTACACCCAGAAGCTTTACCTTTCTTCATTTGGAACAGAATATCCTCCAACTCAATCAGAGATATTGGTCTAATAAGAGTGTCATTCATATCCTCAGTCACCAAAGTAGGAATGTATTCTAAGATGGATGCCTCTGCCTCACAAGCTAGGGGAGATCCATCTGAAAACAAAGCAGAGAAATATCTAACAGCCTCTTTCAAAATCTCAGTGCTAGAACAAAGAAGGTTCTCATCATGAGCCTGCAAAGAAGAAATAACATTAACCTGTATTCTATCATTGAAAAAACTATGAAAGAAAGAAGTGTTTCTATCTTCCTCCTGAAGCCACTCAATATGATAATTCTACTTCCAAAAGATTTCCTCACGAAGTTCCCATTCCTCCACCTCTTTTATCATTGGCGCTTTAGCCTTACCTAGCTCCTCAGTTAGTCCTTGGTCACAAATTAGTCATGTCAAAGAGTCCAACTATTCTTGAGCTCTCCTTTTAGCCTAGAAAACATTACCAAAATGAAATCTATTCCAACGTTTCAACATATATTTAATAAACTGGAGCCTTCTAGCAAAAGAGTACATAGCGGTGCCAAAGGCCGACTTTCCAACACTCCACCACCTAGGAATAAGATCATGAAGAGAAGTATCTCAGAGCCACATAAGCTAGAACCTAAAAGATGACTTCTTCAAAGAGGACCTAGATGGAGAAGCCGAGAATTTAATTGGCCAATGGTCCAAACCCCACCAATCCAAAATTTTAGAGCTTGTCACCCACCTATCACCCACCCAGAAACTGGAAACTAAAAGCCTATCCAATCTTTTTGAGATAACATCATTCCTAGACCTCCTATTGTTCCATGTGAAAACACCATTCCCAAGTTTGATGTCCACCAAATGCAAATCAACCATATTATCTCTAATAAGCCCAGTAGAGGGATCCAACTGACCAGAACCCCCCCTTTTCTCCTCCAAACAATAAATAGCATTAAAATCTCCTACTAACACCCATGGAAGAAAAGGCTCTAGGGAACAAACATATCTAATATGAGTCAACAAATTAACCTTACCAAAAAAATTCGTAGGAGCATAAATATTAGAGGAAATAATTTTCTCACTAGACTCCAGACCAACCATAACAAAAGAAATGGAATGGCAACACAAAACCCACCAAGAAGGAACAACTCTACGAGGATCCCAAAAAAAAGCAAGGCCCCCAGAGCTTCCCTATGCTCCCACACACTGACACATACCACAACCCCAAATCTTGTTAGCCAAGTTCATTACACTAGCAATAGGCAACTTGGTCTCCTGAAGAAAAACCAATTCCAGAGAATGCACACAAATCAAGTCCCGAATAGCCTTTTGTCAGGGATGCTATTCATACCCCTCACGTTCTAGGATAGCACAACCATCTAAGAGATTAGGAGAAGTGAGCATCAATAGTCCTTACCAAACTTGATTCCACCAAAGTTTCCCCAATTAACTTAACTTTTTCTTGATCCTTCTTCCTTCCTGATTTCAATGGCTTCTCAAGAGGGCCCTTTTTAAGAGGTTTTTGCTGCAAACCTAAAGGTGTAGAAGAAGCCCTATTCTTTCCAGTCTCCTCAACACCTTTATTTGGAGTAGGACTCGAACATGGAAAACCAAGCCCCATAAGAGTATCTTGAGTTGAAGAAACCTCCATCAACAGAGCATCCGAAGGAGGAATACTCAAAACTAACTGAACTATAGGGCTCATTGGAAAATTATAATTACAAATAGGGTCTTGAAAGTACCCCATGAGGTGATCAGCATAAGAACCATCCACATCTTTCATGACAATGGGAATTCCTTCCTCCTGAACCAAGTCCTCTAAATCATCAAACTTGTTAAATGTTTCATCTTCTTGTCTATCTTTTAAAGATCTCTTCTGCCCCTATTCTTGTTGCGGGGTTTAACTGTAACAAATCCATCCTTATCCATCACTGTCCCTTGCATGGGAGCCTTCCCTTTATCAATCTTCTGAGACAACTGTTGAGGAGAAAAACCCTTGCCAAAATTGTTAACCACTCTGGGGCACTTCCACTGAAGGTGACCATACTCATGATAGATGTGACAATGAAAGGGCAAGGTCTCATAATCTAACTATTGAGTCCACGAAGCTAATCCAACACTCATGTCAATCGAATCGAGCAATGAATTATTTAGATTGATTTTAACACAAACACGAGCATAAGAAAAATCTTCTTAGACAGGGTTTGTTGTGACAGACCAATGGGATTACCAAGCATGAGAGAAATCTTATGTAATATATCATTTATCCAACATTCCAAAGGGAGACAAGGGAGGCGAACCCACACAAGAACCCTTAAGGGGAGCTCTTTAGTAGAATTAAAGCCCCTGTGCCAAGGTTTAATAAAAAGAACCACTTGATTGTAGAAATAAGGTCCACCTTCAAAGGCACGATTTTGATCAGCAATACAAAAAAAATCCACCAAGAAGAAATTATTAGTAGCTAACAAAATCTCAAAGTCACCCTCAAAGCTCCAATTCTTTTGTATCCAAGAATCCAAAAAGGGAAGCAACATAGGCAACCCCAAAAATTTTCAAATTAAAACATGGTTGCTTAATATTCAACATCCTCCACCATAGACTCCAGTTGAATGACCAGTATAGGACGATTCGACGATCTTTCCAAGCAACCATTTATCTTGTGCAGGCGAGGCTCTCCGTTATGAGACGGTTCACCACCTGAGATATCCATGAAGAAGCCAAAGCCCCACCCCACAACACAGGCACAAAGCTCACTCTACTCCAACAAAGAGGGATCCAAACAACGTAAGGGAAAAGCTCACCCCAACAGGCTCCAAGAGAGTAGCCACACCCCCTGTAGCTCACAACAACAAAGGCAAGTAAGATGCCAAAAGACAGGCATGAAAAAAGAAAGGAGACCATCGCTAGACAAGCACTCGTAGCTAGAGAAAAACCCCAAGGCAAAGAAAAGGTATCCAAACCTCAACGAAAAAGACACCAACACCCAACTCAACACACCAAATAGATACCAAGAGAAAGAATAGGAACACAATAAGAAAGTTTGAACCAAAAAAAAATCCACCCCATGGATGCACAAACTAACCCCACCCCTACACAACAACCACACTAGCAATCCAAATCCAAGGATACCGATTGCATGAAATGACTAGAGATGACATGCAACCTAGGCCTTAAAGGCCTTAGGAATCCATGCTGAGACAACAAAGAAGACACACCATCATCTTCAAAAGTTCTCAAAAAAAGATATTAAGGTTTGGGCCTTGGTTGTTGGAACTACAGGAAAGAAGCCCCACTAGTTCACTAAGGAGCCTCCCCTTAATACTAGGGTAAACATCTCCATTGCTGACGTGGTAGAGAGCAACCCCACGAGGTTTGAACCTTGGTTGTTGGATCTACAAGCAAGAAGCCCCACCATTTCACCAAAGGGTCGCCCCTTAAAAATAATATTAAGGTTTGGGTCTTGGCTGTTGGCACTATAGGAAAGAAGCCCCACCAGTTCACTAAGGAGCCTCCCCTTAATACTAGGGTAAACATCTCCATTGTTGATGTGGTAGAGAGAAACCCCACAAGGTTTGAACCTTGGTTGTTGGCTCTACAAGCAAGAAGCCCCACCATTTCACCAAAAGGTTGCCCCTTATGAGAATGATATTTTATAGTTAACATCTTATGTGATGTTTCTTTATAGTCCATAGTCTTATACTATTTTGTATTTTGTAGCCTTATATAGTGTATTTTATTTGTCATTCCATAGTTAACATTGTTATATGTTTTATAGTTCATTTTTATATGTATCTTGTATGCATTTTTTTTATATTTTATTTAAAATTTTCCTTTCTAGTTAGTGAAATACTTGTCTCCTCATTTCACGCAATACACCACTATTCACGAAATGGTTTCCAAAATAAAAGATTTACTTGGATATTAGTAGACTAACTTTATTTTTTTTGTAGTTTCTATTTAGCATAAGCATTTAAATTCATAGGATAAATTCATATTTTAGTAATTTTAATTTAATACATGTGTGTAATTTTAATTTACAAGTTATAAGAATTGCTACTTTAGGTTTCTAAATTCTCTATTGTAGATGTGTGCAAGAAATTTTTGTTACAAATGAACAAATTTTAAGTGGCTAAACTGATCAACACAACAACCAAACAAACACTTAGTTAGGGCATTAGGAAATCCAATAAAACAAAAAATCAATCAAACAATTCCATATTAGATATCTTATTTGTATGAGATGGTTGTGCCCCTTTGATGATTTTGATGCATGCTCATAAATTTTGCAACATAATATTACATTCCAAAAAAGTGTTAAAATGGCTTGGATTGGGATTGGATTTATAGATTTTTGATTGGAGGGATCAATTGTTAGAGTTGATTAGGAAGATCAATGACTATAATGACATGCAATTTCTCAAGCCATGAGATTGTGCTAAGTGGTACAATATGGTGGCTTGAGAGGGATATTGTACTTATGAGGGTACTTTGGATTATGGGGAGGATATTTCTATAAAGGAAAGATTTGTCCTCACACTCCAAAGGGGATGAGATGAGAGGAATAAAGGAATACATTTTTTATTTTAGGTACTTTGAGGGACAAGATACATGTGGGGCCTTTTCCCAAAAGGGGAAAGCCTTTAAGGCAAGGGTACAAAGAGGGTGAGAAATACATGGAAATGGGTTTAGCCTTTTCTAATCATGGATTAGGAATGTGCAAGTGTTTAGAGAGAGGATTAAGTGGGTGATTAAGATTAAGATTAGAGGACTTAGTGGGGAGTTGGAGGATGTGACATGTGAGGGGGAAGATTGAATAAATAGAAGTTATTTATTTAATTTATGAGAGGAGGGGAAACGTAGGATAATTGTAGATAAATGATTAAAATTAATTATTTACCTTAGGCTAGGACTTAGAAAAATAGAGGAAAATAGGGAATATTAATTAAATAACAAAATATTATTTAATTAATATAGATGATGGGGATTGGATGAAAATATGAATAAATATGAAATATTAATTAAGTAAATAGGGCTTTATTTAATTAATATATGGGATTAGGAATAGACGAATTATGGATAATTGACCAAATGTAATGGTCAATTGTAGGTTCCTACAATTTTCCCCTCTTTGAAATAGGAGAAAGAAAAATATAGCCAACATGAGGAAATACTAGATGAAAAGATGCCATGATACAAAGATAGTAGAAGAAAATGATAGGGATAGGTGATGCAATTGTTAGAATTGTGATTAACACAAGACACAAGATTAGACAATGAACAAAGATACCTTTCACACAAGAGATACACAAACAATAATTTGCTATTCCTTAATAAGAAAAAGCTACAAAATGAAAAGCTTCAATGAATCTCAAGAGAGATAATATAATGAGGGTTGAGTTCTTATAGGAGAAAACCCTAAATTATAAAGAGATTAAATCATGACAAGTGTCAACATCTCATGCAATGAGACAAAATGATCTAATAACAACTCAACTAATAAAAGAATAAAAGCACTCATAAGTTTATCTTAAGTGCATGAGAATAAATTAGCCTACTAATTAATTAAAGATTAATTATTATTATCTAATGCATGATTAATCTAACACCCCCCTTAATATGAATTTAGGGAGTAGCTAAAAACCCTAAAAAGAGAATGCAAGATGGGTCTCGACAAACAAGGCCTAATGAGGTACCCATGTATAAACAATCTAATCTGTCACAATCAGAGAAAAGGAGAAAAACCTTATGGGAGAAAAATCCTCTCCAAAAGAGAGAAAAATTAAATGGACTAAGAAGCCTCTAAAATAGTGTGAAGGATTGAGAAGCCTCCAAAATAATGTGAAGGACCGAGAATCCTCCAAAACAATGTGAAAGATTGAGAAGCCTTAAAAACAATTTGAAGGATTGAAAAGCCTCCAAAATAATGTCCCAAAAGAATAAAAACATGAAGAACATCACAAAAGCATGAAGACGCTATAGATAACTATCAAATGATGACTAATATAGTATTGAAATGAAGAACCTCCTCTGAAATAGATGATTATTAGAATCAAGAAGATAATAATATACATGAGTTCCCCCAATGACACTACTTGAATCAAATGGAAAACAAAGAAAAAAATCTAGAAATTGATGATACAGATGGCACGAGTACTAATTTTTTGAAGAATCGATCAAAATAAAATATAAGGTTGCCTCAAAAAATAGGAATGCAAGAGTGTCCATATGGTAAATGCTCCATCTCACAAAAATGCATGGGTAACCAGTCGCTACATCCGCCCAATACATATGAACAAAAACTAGATACATAGCTCACTCCAATGTGAAATAAAGGAAGCATTAACACCAATAGTAGAAACCCCCCATAATACAAAAAGGGAGAGCTAAGATAGGAATACTGAAACTATGTGCCACCAAGAAGTGCATGTAGGATAAAATAAGAACATTTGAGCATGCACAAAAGAGTACTTGCAAATAAAAGGGTGTGCAAACTAAGGCACACACACATTAGGTAAGAATCACTAGGATTCAATACTGTCATGAAAGGGACACTCACTTGACAAAGGTGTGATGACAAAAAAAAAAGGCCTACACAAACCCCCTCATGGTACTTTATATCATAGTGTGAGTACAATAGGCACAACAAGATGTGCAAAATCTCCAAAAACTATACAACAAAATGGCACTTTATCTCGATATGTCTAAAAAAGAGAATATGCTTGCAAAACATGTTTGCAATGCCCAAATAGGATAGAAAGCTATAAATACATTTAGAAACAATCTAAAACAAGGAATCCCATGCAAATAAAAGGTTTCTAGGAGCTAAAACATCCAAGTAATTCACTAGAGTGTGAAAATACAAAAAAATGAATAAAATGTAGAAGGAGAAAAATATAGAAAAATTGCATGGATGGTTGTGAAGATCTTTGCAAGACATCCCAATGTTGTTATAATTGCAAAAAATGAATAAATAGGACAAAATTTATGAGCTTAGGAGTGAAAACAACACCTTTGAATTCAATAGATTGTAGATTGCACTAGTAACAAAATTTGATAAAAATACTAGCATCCTTGGATAGTGTTCAAAACCTACATTCTAATGATATCTTGATTGCTAAAATCCGACTCTTGGATTAGATGATATGGCAATTTTCTTGAACTTTCCAAAATTGCTAAAAAAGACAAAAAAATTAGTCCTCTAGCCTAGGCACTGGTCACCCATGTGACTAGGGGTCAACTACAAATTTTTGGTGTTGGAATTTATTTAAAAAAATAAAAATAATAAATTATTAAAAAAATTAAGTTAGTTTTTAAAAAAAAATTAGTAAAGATTGGGGTGGGGGAAATCCCCGACCGCCACCACCCCTTACTAATGGGTGTGACCCTTATGGGCTGCCACCCTATCCATAGATAGGGTGGTGGTACCTATGGTGGTACCATAAGGTACCACCCATATTAATGAGGGCGATCCCAAGGGTATCGCGCCTTGCAGGGATGATACCTTTAGGACCGTAATTTTTTTCTTAAAACTTGTTTTTAAAATTTTAATAATATTATTTTTTGTTAAAAAAAACATTTTTTTTAAATTTTTACAAATTCGTACCTGTGCTAGGGGGTCGTATGACCCTCCTGGCGAAATTTTTTTCCCAGAAGCTCTTGACACCAAAATAGGGTAAATTTTATATGAAAATTTGTCGAATTGGCCTCTTGAACGCAATAGTGAGGTCCTTTTTGCACCAAAATGCACTTAAAATTTTCCCACCTCCAATGTTTACAAAAAAAGCAAAGGAGATTCCATACCTAAAGCCCTATAACCCTAGTTCATAAATCAAGAAGGGGTTCACTAAATCCATGCTCTGATACCATCTTAGAATTTTGAATAACATAAGATGCATGATTAGAGAATGAACAAAGACACCTTCCATGCAAGGGAGCTGCAAACAATAATTTTTAGATAACAAGAAAAAGCTACAAAATGAAATGCTTCTATGAATCTCAAGAGAGATATTATAGTGAGTATTGAGTGCTTATAGGAGAAAACCCTAAACGAGAAAGGGATTAGATCATGACAAGTGTCAACATCTCATGCAATGAGACAAAATGATCTAATAATAGCTCAACTAATAAAAGAATAAAAGCACTCCTAAGTTTAGCTTAAGTGCATGAGAATAAATTAACCTAATAATTAATTAAAGATTAATTAGTTATTAGCTAATGCATGATTACTCTAAAAACCCCCTTGAGAGGGTAGGTGGGTAAAAAGGGGCCTAGATGGCCTTTTAAAAGAGGAAAACAATAAAGAATGAAAAAAAGGATGGAAAATAGGGTTGCAAGAAGAAGAAAAGAAGAAAAATGGACTAAGGAAGGATAAAATATGGGAAAATGAATGATTATGGGTAAATAAATAGGCTATGGATGGTGAAAACTATTCATTTCTACCATTTGCAATAGTAAAGTTGAGAGAAGTGTGAAAGGGTAGTAGAAAGGGGATGGTGAATATTTCAATTGTAGAGTAGGTGAGGTTATAAAAAGGTTTGAAGGGGGAAAGTCAACTCTAACTTAAGCCTTATTGTACTTTTGGGTTGGTAGAGGTTAGAAAAAGAGATAGAAATAAGGGTGCCAAAGTGAGTAAAACATGTTGGGGCAGCCTTGTGGCTAGGTGGGGTAGCCTTAATGTGTAGGGATAGGAAGCCTCGTGAAAAATGAGGTGACCTTGCAAGGTGGTAGGATGGCCTTGTAAAATAAGGCAACCTAGTATTGGGATAGGTGACCTCATAAGAAATGGGGCGACCTTGTAGGTTTTGGGGTAGCCTTGTAAAACAGGGTGGCCTCATGGAGACCTAGGTTAGTAGGACAAAGAGAAGTTGGGGAGGAGAGATAGGTGAGTGGTTTGGGGATGGGTTAGGTTTTGTGATAAGGGGCTAGTGAAAGAGGTTAGGTTAAAGTGAAAGTAGTGTGAGTAAATTAATGTTCAGGTGAAATTGATTAAGTGTATGACATGGTGCGTAGGAGGTGTTGGATGCATTAGAGACATGAGAGCAACAACTTGGAGTGTTTAGGTTGATGAATTGACTAAAAAAGGTAGATAGGGAAATGTTATAAGTGATAGGTCTAGAGTATGTGGTAATAATGCCAATGATTTGTTCACATAGAGTGATGTAAACAACATTGGCAGAGTGATGACACTCAAAGACGAGCACCTTCCATCTCTTGACTGAGTAGATAATAATGAAATTAGAGGATGTGTGGAGGATACTGTAGGTTTCAATTAGAACCTAATTAGTGTATATTTCAATGATAATAACAAAGGTATCATTGCAAAGACTATTTGGGAGGAGTGATCTTTTGAGGAGGGGAATGTATATACACCTAAATAGTTGTAGTAAGATGGTCCAAATTTTCTATTAGTGATGGAAAATCTTATTGATGACATTATATTATCAGATGAGAGGACATTTCACATTGGTCCAATAGATTGTGTAGGTGAGATGGTGGAAAGCGAGTAGTGATTTGCATAGGGGACATGCATGCTAGCCCACCTATACAAAGACTTTCACTTGGTGACCTATAGGGAGGGGAAAAGGTTAGGACACATCACACTACTATATGTATGGGCATGGGATCAAATTTTTGTGCTTCAACCAATTGAGGATAAAGTAGCAGCAAAATTTGGGGAGCTCTATGTGTTTTGTTGGGAAAGGGCAATGCAATATAGATGAGTAGGGAATATGGATAACTAGTAATGGGTGTTGGATGACTTAGTAGAGGGAGATGTCATGTGGAGACCATATCGAGATGGGAAGATATGGAAGGATGACCAACACTACTTGCGATATGTATTATCACATTATTACTTGATTGGGTGATACCACTACATTATTGGGAGATATCATTCAGATAGAGTGCTATAATAGTTTTCCTTATATCAGGGAGTGCTAGAGGGTTCCCATTATTTCAAGAGGTAGGCACACAAAGTAGTGTAGTGGGGACTATAGGTGAGTAGAGATGATGCACTAGAGATTTGGGTAGTTGAGTGAAGATGCAAAGAGTGGAGTGGGATGATCAAGTTCGGGTGATGGATGTGGGTTTTAGATTAACTTATTGGAGGTGGTGGCCTACACATATACTGTGGAGGTCAATGCCACCTAGGAAAATGGGCACATAAGAGTGGCTTAGGGTAGCCACAAGAGAGGTAATGATGCAAGGAAAAGGAGTGGGAGGAATAGTGAGGGGGGTGAGGAGGCATATTTTATAAGGTGAAGGTATCACAATAGGGGTGGAGAGAGGAGGCAGAGGAGTGATCGGAGTATGTAGCTATGAATGTATCAAATAAAGAGGGGGATATAGGGAAGGAGAGAGGCGAGGAGGCTATAGATGGAGAGGTGAGTGAGGAGGTTACAAGAGGATGGGGTGTTATGGAAATCAATAGCAAGAGAAATGATAGTGACTTGATATCAACTTCATCAAGTGAGGAGGAGGGATTCACTAGAGGTGAGGTACATGGTTAACCATAAGTAGATGCACATGGATCACCATAGGAAAATGCACAATTAGAGGAGCATGATGATGGGGAGGAGTCTTTGGACATGAGACCAATATAAGTTTTAAGTGAGTGGGATACAATTCAAGGGTTATTCGAGCAACTAGAGGCTGAGCATGATAGATTGAGAAGATGGCTAGCCCGGATAGTGATGGAGAAAGATGGATTTTGGAGGAAGCTATAGGGGGCCAAGGTAAATATCACTCACTTGAGAGGCCTTTTAGGACCTCGAGGGATGACATAGGATTTTACAAAGGTATCATGGGCCTTACAAGAGGTAGGAAATTGGCGATCTTTGTATGAGCAGGTTGTACCAACAAATCATAGAGCTTTGAGTTATATAAAGCATTCAAGGTATAGGGTATTTGGGTTAGCTAGGTTAGGGAGATTGAGAAGATTAGTGTACACAAAGCCACTACGAGGACCATTACCACTATCACTAGGGTCATCAATAGGAGAGGGGACTAACAATAGGTAACTTGGAATGGAGACATATCTAGTATATGCCTTAGTTCACATTTTTATTATGCTCTATAGAGTTAATGTATTATGACAAGACCTCGATGTTTACTTGTTGATGTAGTGTAGAAAATTATATACATTAACAATTTCACATTATGTTTTGTCCCCCTAATTTATTGGACTTAATTAAGCTCCTAAATCTCCAAATTATGCATTCCAAAGCCTAATTCTTATCGTTTTCTGAAGAGGGACAAGCATAAAAAAATGCATCAAATCAATAAATTTTCCTTGACTTTGAGTGTCCTAGAAATTTGGGCTAAGACCTAGTAGCCCATGGGTGACTAAGTCCCCTTTCTTAGCTAGGACCCAAATTTAAATATGTCGTTGGCAGAATTTTAACAACCAAAATTCAAATATGAAGTGTTGGTTTTGGAATCTATATTTTGGGAAATTAGAACAATTGCATATAAATACCTATTTATTTTATCATTTGAAATCATCTAGAAAATTATTGGAAAAATTATGATCAAGAGAAATATTGAGAAAGTCAAGAGTATCATTATCAGAGTTTATTACAACAATTCAAGAACCAACATCATGCCAAATTCTATGTGTTCATGTTCATGTTTTGTGAAGGCTAACATTGTTGTAGGTCTCCAAGTATTCAAGAAAATCTATCAAGAAAAATATAAGATACTTGAAGTGATGTGCATGAGTTAACTCCATCAAGGAATCCATTGAAGGGTGGTGAATTGTAGTATTGTGTTCATTCATCATTTCCTTCCTTTCCATTATCGGTTTATCATTGACATTTTCCATCGTGGAAGTGGGAACACTTACACAATTTTTGAATGAGGAAAGCCCCTATATGGCACAATATTTTCCCTCTTTGTGAATGTCTAGGTTATGGATTTGAAGAGGATTGAAGAGAGTTTGAAGATCCATTTTACATTATTGTATTTTTTGTCATACATCTTGTCAAATCATGAAAATTTACCTACAAAATTTACCGACGACATTCTGACAAGTTTACAACTGGAAAATAAAAGTTCAGATCTAGCACCAGAGGATCCCAAAAATTGATCAAGACACCTTAATAAAGACTCAGTAGCCATTGACTGACCCAATCCTTGTAGGCACAACCAGACCAATTTTTCTAGGTAGGTACACATCAATTTGCACTTTCCAGACCCCCTTGCAAATTACTATTTTAGTCTATTTACTTTCACGAAATTGCATTTATTATATTAGGTCATATAGTTTAATTAAGGTAATCATTCCAAATCATTTCCAATTCTTTCCTAAATCTCAGAAAGATGTAGATCTAGGTCTGATTGACTCACCTTGAAGGTTGAAAGTTAATCTATGCACCTTGTTAATTTGGATCCTAAAAAAATCCTAGAGATGATGGTCCATTTACCCTAGGTTTTTAGAATAAAAATTAGGGTATCCAAATTTTTATGTTTCATTTTGGTGAACCTGATGTTTGACATCATAGCTTTATGATTTGGTAGTCTTTCAAACCCTAGATCTAAGTTTTACATCTTTCATTTAGGGTTTCATATTTGCATCATAAAAAGTCATAAAAAATGCAAAAATATTGCATCCATATTGCATTATAGCTTGCATTATAGTGTGTTTCAATCATATAGATTAGATTTTCATTCCAAATTTGCATACAAAAATTTGTCATTTTTTTCCAAAATTGTCATACATTTGCATTTCCTTTACATAGAAAAATTCTAGAAAAACAATCATTGTCAAACTTTTTTACAGATAGGAACAATAACCTTAAACATTTAATTTTTTAGTTTTCAGAACCCTAATCAAGGACTTAGTCACCATTGGGTGACCCTATCCTTGTATAGGTGTTTTAGCACACTTTTTTCACAGTGGTCTATGTCTGTTTGCTCAATTTCACTATACTTGCATATTCCTATTTTGGAGTTAGTAATTGCATATTTTTAGGCATTTTGCATTTAGTTCAATTAGTGAAAGAAAGTGCATTGTTTAAGATCAAAATTTGCATTCAAAATCATAATTTTCAAGTCTTTGCATCTTACAATGAGAACATAATTACATTTTAGATCTGAAAATTGCATTCAAATTTGTCCAAAAATCTTCAACATCATTGCATACTTGCATTCTGCATCAAATTGGGATACATTAAGCAAATTTTTTAAATTTATTTACTGTTACAACTGTTTGCAAATAGAATCAACATTCTTAAGCACAGAAGTACATAGTAAAACTTTGAACTTTCAGAACCTTTGACCAAGATCCAAACACCCTTGGGTGACCTTGTCCTGCTTGTCTTGGCCAAATAAAACTTTTTTGAGACCTTTGTTGTTGTGGCTCTTATTTGCTTCTGCTTGTTGCTTTATGTTTTTGGATGTTTACTATACTTATTTAATAGTTTGGTTTTCATCTTGGGTACACTTTTGGTGTTGTGAAACTTGCATGTGTTTCACACCCTGGTGTATTCTTGCTAATAATTCATTGAGACATAGTTCTAGACTTATGGCATCCCACGTTGGTTTTACATCTACTATGGATCATAAGTCTTCCAACTCTCTCATGACAAGTGTTGTCAATACTCAACCCAGTTTGGACTCTATTCTTGATGTTACCATGCCAATGACAACCTTACAAGCACAGTTACCTTTATCGATGTTGAGACTATGGTTGCCCGTGTTCTTGAAGACAAACTAAGAAAATTGGACAAGGATTGAGAAAAACCTCAAAAATATGTAAGTACTGAACACTTCACTGTTATCATGATTCCTATAATTGACAACATGAAGAAGTTGTTTAATGATGATCATGGATTAGAGGTTGTGCGTATCCTAGCCCATATAGTTGATAATAATATACCTACAATGGCTAGTTGTGCTCAAGCTTTGGGATACACTCAAAGCTGAGGAAATCAAGTTTCCCTCCCTACCACTATAACCTCTATTCCTACATACACAAATCTGACTGTTGCTTCAACAATACAAGCAAACATTCAAATAACTTCAACAATAGGTTTTTACACTAGAAATCCTTATGGTTTTGTATATTCATATGTCACACCTCAAGCTCCATCCCCACTTATAACTTCACAACATAGCAACCCACCAAACACATACACCATTACACCATATTCACCCCATTCCAAAAACATGTCAAACAATGATTCTGTCATAAACCAACTTTTATAAAATGTAACATCACTTCAATGAAAAATCTCAACAATGAACCAAAATTGAAATGGACAACCATCACAATATATCAAAAGGAGCCCATTGTCACTTGAGATATTGAAAGAACAAATTCCACAAAACATAGAGAACCCCCGATTTGACAAGTACAATGGTAAAGGGGACCCTAGAAACCACATATCATCATATACCGCCATGTGTAGTGAATTTATTTTTGAGGATAAGCTCCTACTAAAATTTTCCCTAGGTCATTGAAAGACATGGCCTTGGAATGGCTTTGTTCATTTCCTAATAATTCAATCCACTCATGTTTAATGAGCTTTTTGATGCTTTCCCCAATCATTTCCAAGTCAACATTGGTCCTAAGATCAACATAACTGATTTAATACAATGTAAACAAAAATAAGGTGAAAAATTTATAGATTTCATGAACCACTATTATTTGATATTATCACAAGTCAATCTAAATCTTCTTGATGCAGAAATCCAAAGAATGCTCATTAACAACTTGCAAAAGGATATGAGGGAAAAAGTCCTATTGATGAAATTTCCATCCTTTATATTTTTGATTACGATGCTTCATGAATATCAAAATTTGGTAAGTATGAAAAAGAATCTTCATTGGCTCATAATGGAAAATTTGAGCCTGTACATCAAAATAGTAACCAATCATTCAAGAAGCCAAACAAGAACTTTTTAAAGATAAACCCTTCCCAAAAAAATTAGGTTGAGCCTCAAGTTGCTGCCATAATTCCAATCCCATACCAATTTAGAGCAAAAGATAGAAAATTTATCCCACCACCTGATTCCCTCCATTCAATTATGTTGCAACTTTTGGGTAAGAACCTAATTTTCTCACCTCCAATTAGACCTATGGATACAACCAAACCTGTACCCCAAAGTTTTAATCCAAGTGCCTTTTTCCAATATCACCACACAAATTGACATGATACAAAATGAAGCATGCATCTTAAACATTGAGTTCAAGACCTCATTGATTCTAATCAAATTCAATTGGGTGGTGTTAACGATAAAGGAAATAAGTTTATTGCTCCACCTAACCAAAATTTACAAATCTTTACCAATCCTATGCCTAACCATTCAACCAACTTTGTGCAATCTTGTGATGTTAATGATGATGAGCTTAATATTGATACACTAAATGACATCAATAATGATTACAATAGTAATGAAGATGGTCTACAAACAATGGTTGGTTTTGTTGATGTGCAACCTCGTAAGGGAAAAGCTACCATAAGTTACCTAACATTAATTTCACTAGTGATGATACACTTAGACATGTACGTGATGGTCCTCTCTTCATTGCTGGCTATATTAATAACAAACCTATAGAAGGAATATTTGTTGATCCCATGTGTGTAGAGAATGTGGTCACTGAGGAATTCTTGTTTGTTTAAGAGCTTTATCAAGATACCTTTGAATAATCAAAAGCAGGGATAAAAACTCATGATGGTTTTACTCGCCCTAAGATAGGTTCCATCACTCTTCCTCTCAAATTTGGACCTAAACAATTAGATGTCTCATTCTCCATCATCCCATTGTTAGACCAATTTTGTGTGAAGCTAGGTTATTTGTGGCTATGCTCCATGAATGTCGTCCCGTCAATTATTCACAAGTGCATAAAGTTTCCCTTTGGAAATAAGATATTTACAGTACACCATAGTGGGTTTAATCCTTTGTCTTCCCATGGTAATTTTTCATTGTATTCCTTTTGGCCTCAACCTATGGAACCTATAAATCCTTGTGAAGGTTTCTTTTTCAAGTCATATCAAAGGTTCAAGGAAAAACACATAACATAATTATCTCTTAGCAATGTTCCTAAAGGTGATAGGTCTATGGTTGTTCCTTCTCCCCAACCAATCATGGATGAACCTATGATTGAGCCAAAACCCTACCAAGTAACCAAGATAAATAAAATGTAGTTCCTCCACCCATCTCCTCTAAAAGACCAAGAGATAATAAAATAATTCCTTTTGTTCCTCCAAATATGAAACAAGTTTATAGACCAAAAGAGATAGTGGTTCCAACCCTCAATGTTTCCTTCAATTCTTCCCTTAAGGGAAGAAAATAAACCAATGGTTGATAAACTCGCTCCTACCCCATCACAACTTGAAAATCGTGCAAGAAGAAATAGAAATGCTAAAGAGCGTAGGCATAGACGTTGTGCTATTTCTCATCAATTGGAAGAAAAGAATAAACCAACACCCATGGAAAGAACTCAAGAAGAAATCCAAATTTCACCAAAAAAAGAAATCAAACAAGAGAATTCAAATGCAATTTTCATAAAACCTCCAATTTTGATCAATTTGGATGATGACGATGAAATTGCTAAAATTGATGAAGAGGTGCATAATGAGCTTAATGTTTTATTTTCAAAGAAAATGAATTTAGATGAGGGTAAGTGTGATTATCCTCCTGATAAGAGTGATCCACCATGTGTTGCACTTGGAGATGCTCCTAGTGTGTCACTTGCTATAGTCCCCTTATCTAGTTATTCACTTTCCATTTACGATGAGCAAGATTGGCATGCAGACAACTTGCTTTAGGTTGGATCACATGTGATGTACTCATTAATGTTTATTCATGCATTCTTTGTGTTTTCTTTCACGTGATGTGATTTCCCATGTTGTGTTTCTTGGCGTGTCTTTGTGTTTGTGAGTTTTCTTTGGATGTCCCTTGTTGCCTTGTTGGTGCAAGGATACAAAGGAAACAAACCTGTCATGGCATTCTTCTATTTGTATCTCAATTCTTATATATATAAATTTTATCTTTTCTTTGTCTTGTATTTTCCTTTTGGAGACAATGCAAGGCATCGAACATTTAGGTCTCTTCCATGTTGACCCAAAAGGTTTGTTTTCTCCTCTCTCTATGTGTCATTCCTCCATTATGTTCATTTTTCTACAAGTATTTGGGGACTGATGTTAGTTCCAAGATCTATCATATCATTGTAGCAAAGATGTATACTGAACCCATATCTGTGGATCCCTCAGTGTACCTCTCTATATTTGGGGGCAACCCCTTATCGTTATGTAACTTTATTTGGAAACATATCATTGGCATAGGGCTTTCTAAATAAGATCTTGTGATCTTTTCTTACATGGCATTTATCACTTTTCTACTTTAAATTAATTGCTCACAGAATGGTGTTTCACAATTTATTTAAAGTGGGGGCACACATTGGTATTATTTTTGCTTCACTTTGTCCAAAAGGGTTGGAATTAGTGGTGCATTGACATTGAAATTTTCCTGCTTCACTTTGTTTACAAGACTTGAATTTAGTGTAGCATTAGCATTTAATCATATGGCACCTTATCAAAGTTATTAGAGAGTATAACTCTTGGTATGGTTGTTATGGGAACACCTTGTAGACCTAGTGTGTGTCAAATTTTACCTTTTGTAGGGAGATCACCTAGTGGATATTGGACTCCACTAGCTCGTGTGCCTTCCAATTTATGATTCACCTGGAAAATATCAATTTTTTTTATTGTGTGAGTCATGGACACCTTTTTTATGGGTCCTAGCATGATACAAGTTCTTATTCCATACCCCCTTTTGCATTTCATTTTGACAAGTATGTTTGTGTATGTTGTTTTGCTATATTTCACACACATGTGTTCCTTTGTGCTTATGTTGTTTTGTTGCATTTCATACACATGTTTTCCTTTGTGCTTGTGTTGTTTTGTTGCATTTCATACATGTGTTTTCCTTTGTGCTTATGTTGGTTTTCCATGGGATCTTAGATCTTGGGGTCTTGATCCCCTTCCTTGATCCTTAGTCATCCCATTCCTTCAACATGGGAACAATCAAACCCCTCTTGACATATTTTTTCTACTTTAGTGTGAGTCTAAGTGTAAGTTCCTACTCTCACTAAAGTGGGGGCTAAATATAGTGTAGAAAATTGTATACTTTAACAATTTCACATTATGTTTTGTCCCCCTAATTTATTGGACTTAATTAAGCTCCTAATTCTCCAAGTTATTCATTCTAAAGCCTAATTTTAACCATTTTCCAAAGAAAGACAAGCATTAAACAAATGCATCCAATCATTCTATTGTCCCCAACTTTTAGTGTCTTAGAAATTTGGGCCAAGACCCAGTCACCCATGGGTGAATTAGTCCCCTTTCTTAGCCAGGACCCAAATTCAAATATGTTTTTGGTGCCATTTTAACAACCAAAATTCAAATATGAAGTGTTGGATTTTAGAATCTAATTTTTGGGAAATTAGAACAATTGCATATAAATACCTAGTTATTTTATCATTTGAAATCATCTAGAAAATTATTGGAAAACTTATGCTCAAGAGCACTATTGAGAAAGTCAAGAGAAACATTATCAGAGTTTATTACAACAATTCAAGATCCAACATCATGCCAAATTCTATGTATGTTTATATTCATGTTTTGTGAAGGCTAACATTTTTGTAGGTCTCTAACCATTCAAGCATTCAAGAAAATCTATCAAGAAAAATCCAAGATCCTTGAAGTGATGTGCATGAATTCAGTCCTTCAAGGAAGCCATTAAAGGGTGGTGAGTTGAAACATTGTGTTCATTCATCATTTCCTTACTTTCCATTATCGGTTTATCATTGGCATTTACCATTCTGGAAGTGGGAACACTTACACAGGGTTTGAATGAGGCAAGCCCCTATATGGCACAATATTTTCCCTCTTTGTGAATGTGAAGGTTACAGGTTTGAAGAGGATTGAAGAGAGTTTGAAGATCCATTTTGTATTATTGCATTTGTTGTCATACATCTTGTCAAATCATGAAAATTCACCTATAGAATTTACTGACGATATTTTGACAAGTTTACAACCAAAAATAAATAAATTCAGATCTAGCACTAGAGGACCCAAAAAATTGAGAAATAAACCTTAACAAAGACTTAATAGCCATTGGGCAACCCAGTCCTTGTAGCATAGCCAAACTAATTTTTCTAGATAGGTACACATCAGTCTGCACTTTCCAGATCCTCTTGCAAATTATTGTTTCAGTTTGTTTATTTTTGAGAAATTGCATTTATTATATTAGGTCATATAGTTTAATCAGGGCAATCATTCCAAATCATTCCTAAGACTTAGAAATATGAAAATCCAGGTTTGATTGAATCACATTGGAGGTTGAAAGTCAATCTATGCACCTTGTTGATTTGCATCCTAATGAAATCCTAGAAATGACAGTTCATTTACCCTAGGTTTTGGGAATTAAATTTAGGGTAACCACATTTTTATGTTTCAGTTGATAAGATATAGAATTTTTATGATGAACATTATTATTTTGTTATATATAATGATGTGATGGTTGGTGGATATGCATTTTTTTTTTTGAGGATCTATGGTGTAGTTTTATGATGATGATGATTATGGATGATTGTACTCATTTTATATGTTTATGTTTATGATTTTTAGATGCTAACAGTGGTGTTGCATGATGTGTATATCTAGATGTTTATGATGATTATGTATATGAATGATGGATGTGTATATGGATATGTATGATGTTGGTTATGCATATGGATGAATGACTCTTAGAATGAACCTAATCTACATATAATTAGTAATAAACAATTATGATTAATGCATGGACTATTAAATATATATGATCTTACATGTTAAAAGATGCCTAGACTAAGGAATATTAGTGATAATGCACTTATGATGAAAATATGCTTAGACTAACAAATATAAACAACTAAAATTAATCTAATGATATTGACATGATGATGAGAAATGAAAAGATGCTTGGATTAACAAATCTAAACACCTAAAATGATTTTAATGATAATGCAATGAATGAGGAATGAAAATATGCTTATAATAACAAATGAAACACCTAAAATAAAACTAATGATGATGAGAAAAGAAAATATGGAAATGTGCTAATGTTGGGGTCACACCATAATATATTGTCCACATAAGAACATAATGGGTAGAAAAAGGGGGATAAGAGATGGAAGGGGGAGATCATGTGCACACAAAATATATTATTAAGAAGGGGTTGGTGGGAACTATGTGGGACACCCCAGAAGGCACAACATACAAAATTCAATACTTTTCCCCTAGTTTCATTGTCCAAAGTGCACCATGATATGATGGATTGTGATGACCTTGAATAGGTAAAATAGGAAGCTCAAAAGAAAGATATACAAATATTCCAAAAGAACAATGAAATGACAAGTATCTTAAACACCTTTTTCCACAAGGATAATGGATGGGGTATACACAGTTTGATTTGAAGAATGATATATCCTGCAAGGACCAAGGATGGATAGGTAAGAAATAGGATTCTCATGATAAGAGATGATCAAGATACCTAAAACCCAAGAGGGCTAGATTTTTTTGAAGTGCTAGCTTAATAGGGGATTTTTGGTGACACAACAAACACAAGGACAAGACCTAAAAACAAATATGTACAAGGAAGAACCTAGATGGGGACATAAGAACGAACCTATATATATGACACACGATCTATACAAGATGTACATTATTTACATGAGATGAGTCTTCCTAACAATCTTGGTAGAACACAATGATTATGAGTATGTTCTAGAGTCATGTAGGACATGTCTACAAACTAGTGTGTGAAGCTTCAGAATGGGATAGTTATTTGAGTAATAAAAAGATTAATTAGTAATAAAATGGGATGGGTGGATGAGTGGTATGTAAGATAGGATGGGGGATTTATTAGGATGTGATAAGGCGAGGAATCAACATGATAATGAGACTACCTTTCTACATGTGGTGCCTATTTTCTAGGTTTTCACCATGGTACTTGTACAAGGCACCATGCGAGGTGGTTTTCACCATAAGAAGGATTATTTTTCTTGACTATTGTTTTGATTTTTTGATTTTTACTTTTTTTTCTTCTAATTTTGAATTAGGGATACAAATTGGATTCAAGTATGGAACTACTTGAGGTGGATGATGTTGAGTAGATCCTCTAAAGTTTCAACTTTTGGATTGGCCAACTGATACAATACTAATCCATATTTAATCATGATCACATAAGGACCTAACCAATTAGGTTCAAACTTTCCTTTCTTTTCTATTTCTACAATTTTTTATTTATTTTACTTTAGAACAAGATTACCAACCTAGAATTCTCATGATTTGATATTTCTGTTATAGCTTCTATGCAACTTATTTTGATATTCCTGGAGGTGATTAAAATCCTTGAGTCACCTCTCATATAGGATCTCTAGTTGTTGTAATCATGCAACCCCATAGTCCTCCTCATTAATTAGTATATATATATATATATTGATAGGAACTTGACTTCAATTGGTAAGATGACTTTGATACCATAGATTAATGAGTATGGAGTGGTAATTGTGGGTGTGCAAATGGAAGTGTAGTAAGCCCATAAGGAAAGATTTAAATTGAGGTTCCAATCATGACTATTGTCATAGAAAACTTTCTTTAGGATTTTAAACAAGGTTTTATTAGTTAGATTTGCCTAACCATTACTTGGGTAATATGGGGTAGATAATTGATGTTGAATGCAAAATCATTTGCAAAGGTTATGAATATCCTAATTTTTAAATTGTCTAGCATTGTAAAAAATAATACTGGATGGTATACCATATCGATAAATGATATGATAAAGGATGATTTTGGAAATTTTTATACTAGTAATGAGTGTGAGGGGTATGGCTTCAACCCACTTTGTAAATTAATTAATGTGTAACACACTAACCCTTCAATGAAGTAAAAATTCCTAAGTTTTCACTTTGTGAGTAAATAAACTATGTAACAAGCCATATCAATATTTTTTTTAATTTTCTTTATTAAGAATATACAAACAAGATGCCATAACATAATACAATAAGGATTCCATTTCATTACAAAAAATCACAAGTTACAATCATAAAAGAATGCATACATTTTACAAACATAGCTCAATTAGCTTTGGAACAAATAGCTTAAAGACGGTCTAAGATCCTTCCTTCCAAATCTTGGTTCTTTTGTCACATGTTGTGGAGGAGAAGCATCACTCAAGCACTTTTCCACCAACCACAAACTCTTAATGTGGTCCCCTGAACATCTATCATTCGATAGATGTCCCTTCCCTTCGACGAAGAGATTGGTAGAGTAATTGAATAATGACAACCAACTGAGCATAGTGTTGTGTCCTTCATAACTAGAACTTGTAATCCCACAATCTGGAACTAGCATGTAATACTGGATCATGGTGAACTGATAGTGGAGCCAAAGGTAGTCACACTACTTTGGCCAAAGTGTTCTCAAATGGTAATCCAAATGAAGGTCATCTATCACATACACTACTCAGGGCCGATTTGACTTAAGGCCATCTTAAACTACGCATAGGTATTTCCTTCAATGGATAATCTATCACCCCAGATATAACCTATCACCATTTCTACATACTTGGAATAAATCTACTTTAAAAAAGTAAATATACAAGCTCCCTCCCATACCAGATAAATAATCCTAGGAGTAAACACAATCTATGCTAGTTAAATCAATAACCTAGCTAAGAGTAACTCATATGCCACTCACGTTTAATCATATCTAGTATGTAATACCTATGATAAACACCAACCTCCTATTATGGAGTACATACAAGAACATCATAAAAACAACATAATAACTTCTATTTCCTTTTCAAATTCATTCTAGTTTCCCTAAATGAAAGTACTCATAAAAGATAATTCAAAGCATTCACAGAAAATAATCCTTCATAGATAAAATAACAAAGAAGAAATATCCTCATGCCTGTTATCACTTATCTAATCAACTGACAACAATGCAGCTTCTCCCAACAACAACTAGACTGAATATAGCTTCTCAAGAGACGTCACAATAACCCTCTAATTATCAAGTTGATAGAATACTTCTCTCAAATACTAATCTTTCTCTATATAACAAAAATATCTCTCTCTCAAATAAAACTGAGTAAACTGATAAAAATGCAAAGTATAATAATTGCAACAATGATGCATCCTAAACAAGTGATCAAGCTCCACTATTTATACAGTGATTTGGTAACTACTCAACCTATAGTTTAGGCATGGGTTCTGATAGTAGCAAGCATGCACAACAACACATATATCACAATTAAAAGGTGGAAAACATGTAATCATTTACTCAGCTAAAACAACTATAGATCGACCTAGTTGATCGACAACAATTAGAGACTATTTCAAATCTCCACATGATAGAATTCAGTTTGCATTTCATAATGGACATCTAAAGATATAAGGATTCAAAGGTGGCACCAAAACTCAACATTCACCCTTAGAGTTGGCACAATTTCCTCCTTATAAAAAAAAATCAATATAAAAAATGCGACACCAAGCTTTCATTGATCAAGACTCAACATGAGTCGATTCATGTAATAAATCAGTTTGACAAATTCGTCAACTTGATTACACACCTCTACAAATTTCCGGTCTAAGTATAATGACATGGCATTTAAAGCTTGATAAGTCAAAGAAGATACTCATAAAATGCGTTGACTTAGTCTTCACTAGAAGTATCAACTTATTGTAGTGAGCTATATTGTAGTTTACATGCTCCACTATGCATGGCAACAAGAGTAGAACTTGGCCTTGCATAATACAATCACAAGTAACTTACAATGGACCTTTAATAATCAGCCTCTTATCATTATTAATGATAGTCGATTTTAAGTATTAAATATTATATTAAATATATATATATATATATATATATATATATATATATATATATCAACATATATTTTTATATATGTATATGTATATATATGTATATATATGTTAATATACAATTATATATATATCATAAATACATCAGCATTAATTATGCATTTCATTTATTCAAATAGAGGTATAATAACAATAGAGTATTACTACTAATCACAATATATTGATTGTATACATATATATACACTCTTTGTAAGTATATGCCTCATATGCAATGTATTATATATATTGATACATCTGTATGGGCATGTCCATTTTCCCATGTTATGTGTGTCGATACATATATGTATTGTCGTCTCTAATACTTTGATGTTATTTTGACCATGACTTGCTTTGATGCTGTTGACCATGACTTACTTTGATGCTGTTTGACCATGACTTTGTGGGATTTAATATATGAATTATGATACATGTTAGAAGCAATATAATATACTACAATGCTTTGATGTATGAGAATGTAGAAAAATAATTGTTTTCTTTCAGAATTATGAGTGCATTTTATATAAAATAGGAATGTTGATTTAATTATTGTTTAAATTTATATTTCTACATTGGTTACTAATACACTTTCGTTTTTGCACGCCTGAGTGCATTTGAGTTGCCAGGTGATCGAAGGCCAAGGTGATCAAAGGCCAAGAGTGTGATTGAGGAAAGAAGGTTAGCTTCCCGACAGGGTAAAAGAGGAGAAGTTCTCGATTACGCACACACCACTTAAAATCATGTAGCTGCATTAGGTCATGTTTGTTTTCAATATGATTGTTTGAAATTGATTAGCAGAGAAAAATTAAAATATAGTTTAATTAACCTTAAAAATTATGAAAAGAATATGGTTTATTCTATTTTAATTTATCCCATTTATTTTTGTGCATTAAAAAGGAAAGAAAATCTGATTTAAAAAAAAGAAATATAATATATAGGATAATTAAAAAAATAAAACAAACAAATAATGAAATAGAATATTGTGTTTGCATAAAATGAAATAATAGGTTTGCATAAAAGGGGATATATTTCTGTTTTGTATATGGTTATTTTTCCAAAATAATGAGGAACGAACAGCCCGAGAGAACATTGGGCTCTGGAAATTTTATCTTAAAACCAACAATGCTATTGGCATGTGGCAATCCTTAGAATTTGCATGAGAATTTTATCTGTCATCTGGAAATACTTTGCATGATCCTCGAAAAGAGGAATAGAGCTTTAAGAGAGAAAAGAGAACTTCCATTCAGTCATATCCGAGAGCTCTGGAAAAGAGGCGACAAGAAGGTATTGCTGGGCATCTGCACTGGAAGAAAATTTGCCAGGTTCTTTTCATGCTTTGCCTTCATTTAATTTAAAATTTGCAGTAAGGAAATTGAAGGAATGAAATGCATCATTCCATGATATGAGTACAAACAACTGAGAAATCTTTTCCAATTTCGTTTATGAATCTGGGTAACAGTTTACTTTCCATTGTTGCAATATAGAATACACATTCTTTTCTTCAGAATTAGGGTTTCATTCTGTTGCAAAATCTGCAATTTATTAAACTGCTCTCAATTATAATTGGAAATATATGCATATAATGACTGCATAAAAACTCTGTCATCTGAAATAAATTCAAAATTTCTTTGAGATAAATTCGAATGCAGATATACTGGACGAAATGTCTTCTTATTTTGAGTTTTGAAATTGTTATCCAAAGGAATGAGGAAGGGATTTAATCCCTTGTCCTCCCCAGGGGAAGGACGCGGCACTGTGGGAGGCTCGCGCCTTCCACAGGCCGCGGCCTGTGGAGGAGGTGCAAGCCCCTCACAGCCCGCCCCCTCCCCATGGGAGGGGCAAGGGCTTCCCTGAGCCCTTATGTTGCTCAAAGCCAGTAAGGAAACCCTGTAAAATGTTTATATTCTGTGTGCACGGCCAGAGAACTTTTGAACAGTCATAAAAACCAGTATTTCTTTCTTTAAAATTTACACTTAGTTGTATATAAATTTTTAGATATATATAAATATATCCATACATATATACCAAAATGCAAGTTTGAACAGGAAAACCATTTCCAGGAAGTGATATGATC
The DNA here is from genome assembly GCA_007258455.2 of Sequoia sempervirens. Taxonomy (NCBI): domain Eukaryota; kingdom Viridiplantae; phylum Streptophyta; class Pinopsida; order Cupressales; family Cupressaceae; genus Sequoia; species Sequoia sempervirens. Next base: position 118,886 of record VDFB02258559.1, read on the forward strand.
TCTGTCAAAAATACACAAGAAACCCTGTAAAATGTTTATATTCTGTGTGCACAGCCAGGGAAATTATGAACAGTTATAAAAATCAGTATTTCTTTCTTCAAAAATTACACTCAGCTGTTTACGAATTTTTACACATATATATATATACATATTTGTATATATATATATATATCCATGCATATATATACCAAAATGCAAGTTGAAACAGGAAAACCATTTCCAGAAAGTGGTATGAACTCTGTTAAATATACACAAATATCTCAGAAATGTTAAACCTGGAACAAGAACAGAATTGTCTCTGAGAACCATGTAAACTGAAAATCATCTTGATTACCTTGTCAAATACTTACCTACAGTAGTACAATCCTGAGTAAAGAAATACAACATAAAAATTGAATGCAAGATTATCTTTCAAACCTCTGATATTCTGAATAAATTGCACTGTTTCAGTATATTATTAATACTCTGAAACCTGTATTAAAATTGGGTATTACACTATCACCAACTTTGAGCATTAGAAGACACTGAAAAATAGAAAACATCATCATCTCAAAACAAATTAATTAAACTTTTCTAATAGGCACTAAAAGTATGACATATTATGTTCTTTCTTGTAAACAAGAGAGCTTTCATCCAAACCTCCCAACCCAATCATAGTTGATCAAGATGCCCTAAAATGATTTTAGAGACATCTAACCATCTTCCTCAAATAATAAACTCACAAAAATGGAAAAAAACTAAATATAATAAAATTGTTCACCTAATGGCTTTCAATATCTCCCCGTATGCTCTGATACCATGTAGAAACTAGGAAAATCTAGGAAGATAAAAGATCAAGCATAGTGAACTGATTTATAGAAACTAAATTCTATATTGATATTGCTTGAATATAGTGAAGGATTGAATATCCTTATGTACACTCAAATGAACTCAACATGAGATCCTTGAATGGTGGAGTTCTGACTGAGAGAGGAGTGAGATAATAGAATGCATTAATTAGTTAAGTCACTTAACTGACTGAAATACATAATTAATTATGCAATAAGACTCACAATCAAAACTAGATGATCTTTTCCTAAGTTTGCATTAAGCATTACAGTAAATTAAGGATGATTAATTTACTCCAACACATGTTCATTTGGATTGCATGTGCATAATGTAATCCCATGTATTGTGTTTCCTGGTGTTTCCTTATATGTTTGTAAGCCTACTTTGGTTGACCCTTGTCACTCTATTAGTGCAAGGATACAAATGAAGAAAATTTGTTGTGACATTATTCTATTTATATCTAAATTCTTCTATATGTCGTAAACCTTTATGTTTAGCTTGTGTATTCCTTTTTGGGATAATGTAAGGCATCAAGAAATTTAGGTCTCTTCCATGTTGATTCAAAAGCTTTCCTTTGTTCTCTCTCTATGTGTGATTCTTCCTTTTTGCTTTTTGTTGCATGAGTCATTTTGGGAATGATGATGGTTCTGATCACAATTATATCATTGTAACAATGAACAACACTGGCTCCAAATCAATGGATTCCTTATGTCTTATCCTAGGTTTATATATTGGGGCAACACTCCTTTATATTATGTAGGTTTAATTGGAAACATATGTTTTCATAGGGCTTTCTAAATAAATCTCTTATGTATTGGAATTTATTATGTTCCACTTTAATGTACTTTCTCAAAGCATGGTTTTTAGCAATTTCTTTAATGTAGGGGAATGCACATCCCCACTCATTGTTTTCTTCAAAGTGTGGTCTTCTTACTTCACGTGATATGTCTTCTTGGTGGTGACATTAGGTTTGATGCCCTTCAATATTGTGACCTTTCTTAGCATATGGCATTCCTCTTAGTGGTGATGCTACATATTGCATTCCCTATATTGCAAATATTTTATCCTCGACTAGTCCTCTCTTGGAGACATTAAGCACCATGGTCCCTAAGGTGAGACCTTTTCATGAAATAAGAAAAAACCCTTTGAGTATCCTATCCTATTGCATGTTTCAAGGCCACAAAGGATAACAAAAATTTATTCCTAATGGAGCCTTTATTTTTTTCAAGGCCACTAAGTATAACACAACTACTAGTGGAGCCTTTTTAATGAGTGCCTAGAATAATACAGCTTGTTGTCCCTATGACCATTTCTATAGAAACTTATCGAAGTTATCAAGAGGTATAACAATGGTATGGTTAGTACAATGGGAGCCTATACCTAGCATGACTTTCCCATTAGCCACTTTTTGGGACTCACCTAGTGGACGAAAGATTTCACCAACTTGTGTGAGTATAGTTTGTTTACATAGTGGACAATGAGTTTCAACTTGTAAACTTTTCTGTATATATAGCTAAGGATTTATCATACCGATTGGACAAATATTTGAGGATTGATCCACCCCCTTCTTCTCTAATTTTGGCATTGTATGCTTGTGTATCTTGTCTTGCTACTACATATTTAACATAGGCATGTGTCTGTATTTGTATTTATTGGTTTTCCATGAGATCTTAGATATTTGGGGATTGATCATCATCCTTTACCTTTATTGTCTTATCCTTCCAATAGTTGTATAATTAGACCTCACTTGATAAAGAGAGCTTTTTCACTTCCTTTTAGTGTGAGTTTCTGATAGTTATACTCATCCTCGTTGAATTAAAGGCAACAAATGTAGCTCTGTGAAAATCACTCATTCTCCACACTATGCTTGGGTCCCTAATAAAATTGGACTAGCATCCTCTAATCACAAATTCAGGATCTACATACACAATTACATTTTCAAAGAAATTAGCATTTAACATTATAATTATTATTTCTAATAATCTCAAAAATGAATAGGTCGCGGGCAATTTAGGTCGTGAATCGTATTCACTGGGTGAGTGGTTCCCTGCTTCCAAATTCAAATTTTAGAGTTTTGCATCCTTTTGTAGGATCCAAATCACAAATTCTGTAATTTAGTTTAGGTAATGTTTAATTTCAAGAATTTGAAAAATTTACCTATAAACACATCTTTTTATCAATTCAAACTCAGAGGCAAGTTTGTTAGAATTTTGGGAGAAAGAAATACAAAATTATTCCAGGAGCTACACACAGACAAAAAGTGTTCAAGAGTATTTTTCTTAAGCATTTTTTGTAGAGTTCAAGACCTCAAGCATCATGTCAAATATATCTTCATTCATGCATGATTTTGGAGCTAACATCATGATGTAGGCTTCAAACATTCAAGTCAAAGATTCAAGTTGTCAAAGATCATCATCCAATCAAGCCATTCATGCAAGATCAAGACCTTAGGGAGATGTTTTAAGTTTCATTCCTTTAAGGGTTTCATTCAATCATTTGGTGAGTTCCAACGTATGTAGCAAGTGTTCATTCATCATTCCTTTCATGTTCCATTATTTCATTTCAAGGTTTGATTACCAAAATGGGGTTTGACCAAGGTAAACCCACATTCAAAAAAACCAAAAGAATTTCCCTCTTATGTTTGTTGTAGATGTTAGGTTGAAAAAGGATTAAAGATTCACCAAAAGTGCAAAATTACAAATGGTGCAAAGTTGCCAACATTGTTGTCAACCCACAAAAACTCACTTTTAGAATTTAATTCCAAATTTCTAATTGTGAAACATGGAGGAATTGGGAGTACAAATATAGGAGCAAAGGATTATAAAAGAAAATTTTCAACCCTTGAAGCAAGACCCATTTTCCCTAGGGTGAATCTATCCTAGGAGGATGCTCAAAAGAGGCTTTTGTTGATAGGTAGATAAATTCATTCTCATCTCAAATCTATCGAAAATTTCTAGATTCTATGAGATAAAGGTTTTAAATTGATGATTCAAGCATTGCATTGAATAATTGTATTCAATTGGTATCTTTCATTCATCTCCCAAAAGTACATTTCACGCTGATTTACCCTATCCTAAGTCATAACAAAAACAACAAGATCTGCATCAAGATTGGCTAATGTAAGGGTTAAAAGTTAATCTTTCCCTAGGCGATCTATTTTTCCTATTGAAATATGAAAGTATAGGTGCATACCCCCATTCAAAACCATCATACCCTATATTTAATGATGTTTCATTGCGGATAAGATTGAGTAATTATTTTTTAGTCCAAGTTTTGTGGGTGTGGTTATTTTTGGGGTTTCTATTTCACCTTTGGGTGCTTTCTTGGAGTCTTTTGACTCGCTATTTATAGGTCTTTCTTGAATCAATAAATTTTTACCCCATTTTAAAATATATATATATAGGAGATAATCTATCCAAGAGTAAAAGTAGAAGAAAATATGTAACATGAACCTTCCATAATTGAGAATATGAAAAAAGAACATTCCTTATCTAATTTATCTTTTCCTCAATATTAAAGATAAAAAAGTAGAGAATTTACTTTAACTTATAAGTTTCAATTTAAGTGAATGAATAGGGGGATAAGTTCACATTTCAACATCCAATTTTTTGGCATGAAATTAACTGATTATACCAAATAAAACAATTTATGTTTTCCCAAATTTATTTATGTGATGCACAAGTTACAAGATGGAATTGAATATTTTCAAAAATATGTAATCCAATGATCCCCATTAACTCATATAATTTTTTATATAAATAAATTTATTATATTCCATTATAAATTTCATTCTTTTTTCACTTAAAATTTCCCATAAGCCATTAGATTGAAGAAGCTCTTGAAAATTAATATTTCAAGTATGATTGGTGTATGGATTTTGGATATCAATTTAGGATCCATATTTAAATAGAAAGAGACACTTCAAATTGTTCCTTACAAACTCCTCAACTTTAATTAGTTTTGTAAATTAGGTCTACAAAAAGTAATACTCGTTTGATTAAAGTGTGAAAAAATCAAAGCCTAAATTGACCATTTATAATACATGAGGAGTTTTATATGTATTTCAAAGTATAGGATTTATCAAGATTGTAAAATTATATGTAACAAATTACAACATTCCTGAAAGAGGCAGAGAAAATAGTTAGTTATGAAAGATAACAAAGCACTCTGGAAACATATTTTGAAGTTTTAAAATGTTAAAGTATGTGCCTTCCAGCAAATTCTTGAGGTCTATGAAAAAAAGTATTGAAGAATTATTGAATATTATTAAAGTCCACAACACATAGGTTCTAAGTAAAAGCAATAGTGTTTGAAATCCTAAAGAAGTGGGTTTTGGTTAATGTCTAGAAGTTCAAAATAGTTCAAATATTAGAATCTTTTAGTAGTTTGTACTTAGAAATATAGATATAGTTCCAACATTAGAGTGCACTAGTAGGTGTAAATTTTGAGTTTGTATGTAGTTAAAACTTCAAAGTTAATTTTAGCTTACATTTCCAAATCCATACTTTTAGGGCATTGTACATTTTGGGATGAGGCTATTTCAAATTTATATATAGGATTGATATTGATGCAATTTAGAAAGTGCTAAAATTCATAATAGAGACATAAGTGATGTGAATATAAACAGAATTAAAATTCAAGTTGCATAGAGACAAGTTTTTGGAGGTGCAAAAATAGCTAAATACTCTATGGTACTTTGCAATAGAGAAAGAACCCATAGAAAATAGAAAAGGACGAATTAGCCAGTATCAATGGTAGAATTTAATGTCGTATGAACCAGGATTTGTAAATTGAGCAGACCATCTTTAAACCTAAAGTGACGGGATTGCACTAATGAACCACAAAAAATATTGAAAATATTCTAGGAAGGCATATATTTTTTATATCTAGATCTAGAAACCAATGACCAATGCCAAGAATAATTTTTTTTTTATCAACGATTTAAAAATATATAGACATTTTTTGTTCAACTACTACAAAAGGGTTTTAAGAAAAAATTGTGTAGTATATGTAGATATAAAAAAAGAAAAAGATGACTATGTCAAAAACAGACAAAATGGTTGTAATTTTTACCTTCTGATGCCTTCTACACTAACAATGGTGTTTTTTTGGTTCTATAATACATTGATATTAGGAATATATATAAGATTCTAAAAATTGGGAAGATTTTTATAATTCTTATCTTTAAAACCATGTTGGAGTAGCATAGAAATCAATAGAAAAGAAGCAAATAAAGTGAAAATAATAAATATGTGATCTTGAAAAAATTCTCTTTAAAATTTTGTGGGAGTATAAATATTTGATAAGAAAAATAATTTATTGAATCAAAACAAGTACCTACAAATGAAATATAATGCTTACATTCTAGTCAAGTAAAAGGTGTAAGTCAAGAAGGCTCACAAATGAAAGCTATCCCTCTTGCACAACCTTGAGCTCAAAAACACTTACATTGACTACTTATCTACCCTAAGAAGAATGGTAATTTAGTCCTGCATAAGAAGTTAACTACTTATCTACCCTCGACACTAGATATGCTTAAGCAGTCCCATAAATAAGAATATATACCGAATGTTATTTCAAATTTCATATTATATAATTTGAAATTATCCATTTCACCATAGGAATTTTAAGCATTTCACATCCATAATGTAAATTGATTGTATAACCAGAAGTTGAAGACAGAGATAATATCTTGTCTTGTTTAAGAAGAAGAAAATACTTGGTGTATCTTTCATCTATTTGCTGTTTGTTCTTGTGCTTCATAATTTGGGTCATCAGTTGGCAGATCATACTTACAGACCGGGCATAAATTTGACGTTGCCAGCCATTCACAAATACATCCCTCATGGTATTCATGATTGCAAGGCATTTTCACACTTTTCTGTCCAGCCAACAACACATCTTGACATATACTACACAAGAAGTCTCTATTCCTCTCTATTGTTTCTCTTACTAAATTCTCCACTGCACTCGTAGCTGCTCCTCGAGTTTCAAGATCTTCACCATGGTCTGGAATGAAATCACCTTCATTATCACTTAAGCGATGAGAAAAAGTTTCAGTTCCTTGAACATGGTTCTCATAATCAAAGTAAATAGGATAGTCACATGCAGAAGGGGGCATCATGTAAATAAAAATCCATTTTAACTCTGCTTTATTTGATTCAACGTCTTCTAATAGCTGTTGCCAATTTAGTCCATGCCCAACAATTTGGATCATTGAACTACACAGATCAGATACCCAAAGCATATCACCCTCCCAATGATATGGCCAATGCATTATCCTCACAGGAAGAGTATAAGATTGCCTATTCTCATTTTCAACTCTCTCGTTCTCAATAGAATTTGAATCTGTAACTGGTTTTATACCAAATTCAGTGACAAAAAATTGAGTACAATTAGCATAAAAACATATTTCCTTGACAATTTCGTCTTCAGCATTAAAGTGGAAAGGGAAATCTGTGAGGGCCATTTCTGAAGGGTTGGGAACCCCTAATGTAATACAACATTTTATTAGTTCAATAAAACTCTGCCTGTTTCTTTTCGCATCCTCTTCGCTTTGAGGGAGGTAATGGCAATCACATTCCCCAGAGCCAGCCAAATCTTTTCCACATATACAGCAATCCAGTTGTTCCATGTTATAGTAAAGCACACTAGAAAACGTTTAACTTCTACAGATAGACACGAGCATATACAAAAGGATAATCCAACTGTTTACTTATAGATGGCCAACCAGTGCACCGTTTCAAATAACACACCTTTGTTATTAGATCGCGTAATTAGTGGAAAAACAAAAAGAAGATCAGATAGCCCAAACCATTCACTTTTTTAAAAAGAAGAGCTTAAAGATGAGCTGAAATAGTTTTATGCGAAGAAAATTCCTGGGCAAGAAAAACAGGTAAAGAAGGATTGTTAGAAACCATTACATGCCTACATAAAGAAAACGCAGGTTGTATTTTTCCTTCAAGACATTCCGGCATGTGGAAGAATATGCAACTAAACACTTTTTAATTCTTTTCCCTGCAATTAGAAAAGATACAATATGGTTTTAATGTATTAAACTTCAATTTTTCTTTCAATTTTTTGTTTTCTTTTTAGACAGTTTATCCCTTTTTGGCAAACTTCAAATAAACTGTAATCTCTTTTATTTTGAATAAAAAATTTGTAATTCTTTTCTGCTCGAACCTAGCTTGACAGTGGTATCAAAGTCAAGGTAGGAGTCTAAAGCACCTACAATGTGGTTTAAGGAGTGGTGTTGCAAATAAGCTACAACTAGACCATGATGGGCTTGTCAAACATGAAAAGGAAAACGCGTACACAGAAAAGATTCCAACACCAATCTATCAAAATAGATAATGTACAATTTTTTTTCAGTTTCAAATATGTATTCAATTACAATAAAGACGATGAATAAAATAGGTAACATAAACAATATTAGAGATATAATAAAAACACAACACCAAATATACATGGAGAAAAACCTTTTATAACAAAAAACCTCACACTTCAAGAGCCTGAAGAATGTATTATCTATAAACACACGGTTACAATACACGATTTTGTCGGTACTACAATTCTTGATCCAATCCAATAGCATAACGATATCTCAACAATACGACAACCTACAACTCCAAAATACAAGTGCTCAATATACAAGAGCTCACAATGCATTAATTAGACATTTCTAAAATTGAATGCCAAAGGCTGAAGATGCAATATGGAAAGTGCCAAAACCACTATGCATACATAAAGGTAAGTTTCCAATTGTGACCACATGTAATATTGCAACCACCAATTGTCACTAAACTTGCACATGCAAAAATTGCACCTATCAAAAAATAACTACACCTCCAAAACTCACATTCCAGGTTAGAAAATCCTACATGAAATAGGAATTTCCTTCATGCACAATTCCACCAGAAATGGAAAATCCCCGGCCAATTACCCTCATGTCCCCTTAGCTTCTAACTCTATTTTCCCATTGTAAAGGAGCAACATCATGAAAAAAATTGTTAATAAAAAATAAGGGGGGCTGAAAATAAGCAACAACTGCATATTGTGAAAAATGTCAGGTGGCTTCACAAATTTCCTTCCCTCCTTTTTATTTATCTCCAATTCTCCCCCAAAATTTTCCCTCCAAATTTTCCCTATGAATTTTCTCTACAGAAATTATTATTAATAATATATAATATTGTTCATTCATTTAAATTATCAAGCAACAAATTGTGATACAGTGCAACAGCAAGGTACATATTTTTATATAGAAAATTAATTTTTTAGTTTTATTGAAAGTATACATTTGATTACAGTTCTTTGAAATATAGATCTTGCACTGCATCTACCTATTTTAAAAGAATTCAATTGCAACATAGATAATTTATGTTTGAATGCGTACATTGTTTTATAACCGTTTGAACTTTATGAATGATTTTATAAATTTTGTTATGAAGACGACAAAGCTATGTCATTGGAGTATGATGCACATTGTAGATATGTTGAATGTAACAAGAAGATTATTAAGTGAATTTAGGCTCAAACATGCACCGTGCATAATGGGGAGGTTTCCTTCAAACATGAGAATGGATTTTCACCATTCAATCCATATACAATATAGATGAGAATGGATCTCCATTGTTCCATCCATTATGCTATTAGATGATTAGAAGAGATGAAGGGGAATAGAAAAAGTTTTGAATATCTGAAATATGAATAGACTAACCAAATTATTTACTCCACATAAGCTACATGGGGTTAGAATTCTTAAAATTTAGTCTCGGGTCAATCCATACTATCAAGGAATAGACTGACAAGAGGAGTCACTAGCTGCAAAATCTAAAATTATACAAAACATTCATCAAATATGAAATAAATAAGATGGATATTACACTATGGTCAACATAAAATATGAGTTGATGAGAGTATTTGGTGCATGGCAACATTTTTGGATAATAGGGGATCGATGGATCAAAATAGTAGGCATTTTAGTGATATCCCAATCTATCCTATCCATTAATTTGCAGGGGAAGTATTTGTGAGGTGTCATATTAAGGGAAGGTGGAATTTTTTTATTAATGGGTTTAGTGGATTGTATAATGAATTCAAATAGTAGGAGCCATTGATCATGGAAAATCAGCACTAGATCTATGATTCGCCATTCAATACCATTTAATGTAACCCAAACATGTAAAATTAGTTTTTAATGTTGTTAAAAGACAACTGATATCAATTATATGCTTTATATGTTTTTCTATTTATATGTTGATCCAAAACCAAATTTTCTTGTTTCTTTCACTAAAATTTTTTTGGTATTGGAACTTTTGTAGATATCTTTGTTTCGTTTCATATGTTTAAATTAAATTTATTTTTCTATTCATCATTTAAAATGTCAATTTGGTTGTTTTAATGTAGACAATATATTATTTTCCATGGATAACACTACATACCGTCCAATTCCTTGACATGGTTTCTTGAATTTCATATCACTTCTTTCACATGTCACTGAAGAAGTGGTCACTGAAAAATTAGTTCCAAGTTAGTGAAGTAGAAGTCATAGAAAATTAATGTCATGTGTCTTCTCAAGCAAAAAGTAGGGCTCGTTGGATCATTGTGAACACAATGGTTCTAATCATAGCTAAGAGAATTGAGAGAGATACA
>VDFB02258559.1:129464-186364 GCA_007258455.2 Sequoia sempervirens
ATACATATGAACAAAAACTAGATACATAGCTCACTCCAATGTGAAATAAAGGAAGCATTAACACCAATAGTAGAAACCCCCCATAATCCAAAAAGGGAGAGCTAAGATAGGTATACTGAAACTATGTGCCACCAAGAAGTGCATGTAGGATAAAATAAGAACATTTGAGCATGCACAAAAGAGTACTTGCAAATAAAAGGGTGTGCAAACTAAGGCACTGCGCGTGGAAATGAAATCAGGATTATCTTTTTGTCATGAAAGGGACACTCACTTGACAAAGGTGTGATGACAAAAAAAAGGCCTACACAACCCCCCTCATGGTACTTTATATCATAGTGTGAGTACAATAGGCACAACAAGATGTGCAAAATCTCCAAAAACTATACAACAAAATGGAACTTTATCTCGATAAGTCTAAAAAAGAGAATATGCTTGCAAAACATGTCTGCAATGCCCAAATAGGATAGAAAGCTATAAATACATTTAGAAACAACCTAAAACAAGGCATCCCATGCAAATAAAAGGTTTCTAGGAGCTAAAACATCCAAGCAATTCACTAGAGTGTGAAAATACAAAAAAAATGAATAAAATGTAGTAGGAGAAAAATCTAGAAAAATTGCATGGATGGTTGTGAAGAGCTTTACAAGACATCCCAATGTTGTTATAATTGCAAAAAATGAATAAATAGGACAAAATTTATGAGCTTAGGAGTGAAAACAACACCTTTGAATTCAATAAATTGTAGATTGCACTAGCAACAAAATTTGATAAAAATACTAGCATCCTTGGATAGTGTTCAAAACCTACATTCTAATGATATCTCGTTTGCTAAAATCTGACTCTTGGATTAGATGATATGGCAATTTTCTTGAACTTTCCAAAATTGCGAAAAAAGACAAAAAAATAGCCCTCTAGCCTAGGCACTGGTCACCCATGTGACTAGGGGTCAACTACATAATGTTGGTGTTGGAATTTATTTAAAAAAATAAAAATAAAAATTATTAAAAAAATTAAGTTAGTTTTTTAAAAAAATTAGTAAAGATTGGGGTGGGGGAAATCCCCGAACGACACCACCCTTAATAATGGGTGCAACCCTTATGGGCTGCCACCCTATCCATAGATAGGGTGGTGGTACCTATGGTGGTACCATAAGGTACCACCCATATTAATGAGGGCAATCCCAAGGGTATCGTGCCTTGCAGGGATGATACCTTTAGGACCATAATTTTTTTCTTAAAACTTGTTTTTAAAATTTTAATAATACTATTTTTTGTTAAATTTTTTTTAAATTTTTTTTTTTACAAATTCATACCTGTGCTAGGGGGTCGTATGACCCTCTTGGCTAATTTTTTTTCCCCATAAGCTCTTGACACCAAAATAGGGTGAATTTTATATGAAAATTTGTCGAATTGGCCTTGAATGTAATAGTGAGGTCCTTTTTGCACCAAAATGCACTTAAAATTTTCCCACCTCCAATGTTTACAAAAAAGAAAAGGAGATTCCATACCTAAAGCCCTATAACCCTAGTTCATAAATCAAGAAGGGGTTCACTAAATCCATGCTCTGATACCATGATAGAATTTTGAATAACATAAGATGCATGATTAGACAATGAACAAAGACACTTTCCATGCAAGGGAGTTGTAAACACTAATTTTTGGATAACAAGAAAAAGCTACAAAATGAAATGCTTCTATGAATCTCAAGAGAGATAATATAGTGAGTATTGAGTGCTTATAGAAGAAAACCCTAAATGAGAAAGGGATTAGATCATGACAAGGGTCAACATCTCATGCAATGAGACAAAATGATCTAATAATAGCTCAACTAATAAAAGAATAAAAGCACTCCTAAGTTTAGCTTAAGTGCATGAGAATAAATTAACCTAATAATTAATTAAATATTAATTAGTTATTAGCTAATGCATGATTACTCTAACAACCCCCTCGAGAGGGTAGGTGGGTAAAAAGGGGCCTAGATGGCCTTTTAAAAGAGGAAAAAAATAAAAAATGAAAAAAAGGATGAAAAATAGGGTTGCAAGAAGAAGAAAAGAAGAAAAATGGACTAAGGAAGGATAAAATATGGGAAAATGAATGATTATGGGTAAATAAATAGGCTATGGATGGTGAAAAATATTCATTTCTACCATTTACAATAGTAAAGTTGAGAGAAGTGTGAAAGGGTACTAGAAAGGGGATGCTGAATATTTCAATTGTAGAGTAGGCAAGGTTATACAAGGGTTTGAAGGGGGAAAGTCAACTCTAACTTAAGCCTTATTGTACTTTTGGGTTGGTAGAGGTTAGAAAAAGAGAAAGAAATAAGGGTGCCAAAGTGAGTAAAACATGTTGGGGCAGCCTTGTAGCTAGGTGGGGTAGCCTTAATGTGTAGGGATAGGAAGCCTCATGAAAAATGAGGTGACCTTGCAAGGTGGTAGGATGGCCTTGTAAAATAAGGCAACCTAGTATTGGGATAGGTGATCTCATAAGAAATGGGGTGACCTTGTAGGTTTTGGGGTAGCCTTGTAAAACAAGGTGGCCTCATGGAGACCTAGGTTAGTAGGACAAAGAGAAGTTGGTGAGGAGAGATAGGTGAGTGGTTTGGGGATGGGTTAGGTTTTGTGATAAGAGGCTAGTGAAAGAGGTTAGGTTAAAGTGAAAGTAGTGTGAGTAACTTAGTGTTCGGGTGAAATTGATTAAGTGTATGACATGGTGTGTAGGAGGTGTTGGATGCATTAGAGACATGAGAGCAACAACTTGGAGTGTTTAGGTTGATGGATTGACTAAAAAAGGTAGATAGGGAAATGTTATAAGTGATAGGTCTAGAGTATGTGGTAAGAATGCCAATGATTTGTTCACATAGAGTGATGCAAATAACATTGTCAGAGTGATGACACTCAGAGATGAGCACCTTCCATCTCTTGACTGAGTAGATAATAATGAAATTAGAGGATGTGTGGAAGATACTGTAGGTTTCAATTAGAACCTAATTAGTGTACATTTCAATGAAAATAACAAAGGTATCATTGTAGAGACTATTTGGGAGGAGTGATCTTTTGAGGAGGGGAATGGATATACACCTAAATAGTTGTAGCAAGATGGTCCAAATTTTCTATTAGTGATGGTAACTCTTATTGATGACATTATATTATCAGATGGGAGGACATTCCACATTGGTCTAGTAGACTGTGTGGTTGAGATGGTGGAAAGCCAGTAGTGATTTGCATAGGGGACATGCATGCTAGCCCACCTATACAAAGACTTTCACTTGGTGACCTATAGGGAGGGGAAAAGGTTAGGACACATCACACTACTATATGTATGGGCATGGGATCAAATTTTTGTGCTTCAACCAATTGAGGATAAAGTAGCAGCAAAATTTGGGGAGCTCTATGTGTTTTGTTGGGAAAGGGCAATGCAATATAGATGAGTAGGGAATATGGATAACTAGTAATGGGTGTTGGATGACTTAGTAGAGGGAGATGTCATGTGGAGACCATATCGAGATGGGAAGATATGGAAGGATGACCAACACTACTTGCGATATGTATTATCACATTATTACTTGATTGGGTGATACCACTACATTATTGGGAGATATCATTCAGATAGAGTGCTATAATAGTTTTCCTTATATCAGGGAGTGCTAGAGGGTTCCCATTATTTCAAGAGGTAGGCACACAAAGTAGTGTAGTGGGGACTATAGGTGAGTAGAGATGATGCACTAGAGATTTGGGTAGTTGAGTGAAGATGCAAAGAGTGGAGTGGGATGATCAAGTTCGGGTGATGGATGTGGGTTTTAGATTAACTTATTGGAGGTGGTGGCCTACACATATACTGTGGAGGTCAATGCCACCTAGGAAAATGGGCACATAAGAGTGGCTTAGGGTAGCCACAAGAGAGGTAATGATGCAAGGAAAAGGAGTGGGAGGAATAGTGAGGGGGGTGAGGAGGCATATTTTATAAGGTGAAGGTATCACAATAGGGGTGGAGAGAGGAGGCAGAGGAGTGATCGGAGTATGTAGCTATGAATGTATCAAATAAAGAGGGGGATATAGGGAAGGAGAGAGGCGAGGAGGCTATAGATGGAGAGGTGAGTGAGGAGGTTACAAGAGGATGGGGTGTTATGGAAATCAATAGCAAGAGAAATGATAGTGACTTGATATCAACTTCATCAAGTGAGGAGGAGGGATTCACTAGAGGTGAGGTACATGGTTAACCATAAGTAGATGCACATGGATCACCATAGGAAAATGCACAATTAGAGGAGCATGATGATGGGGAGGAGTCTTTGGACATGAGACCAATATAAGTTTTAAGTGAGTGGGATACAATTCAAGGGTTATTCGAGCAACTAGAGGCTGAGCATGATAGATTGAGAAGATGGCTAGCCCGGATAGTGATGGAGAAAGATGGATTTTGGAGGAAGCTATAGGGGGCCAAGGTAAATATCACTCACTTGAGAGGCCTTTTAGGACCTCGAGGGATGACATAGGATTTTACAAAGGTATCATGGGCCTTACAAGAGGTAGGAAATTGGCGATCTTTGTATGAGCAGGTTGTACCAACAAATCATAGAGCTTTGAGTTATATAAAGCATTCAAGGTATAGGGTATTTGGGTTAGCTAGGTTAGGGAGATTGAGAAGATTAGTGTACACAAAGCCACTACGAGGACCATTACCACTATCACTAGGGTCATCAATAGGAGAGGGGACTAACAATAGGTAACTTGGAATGGAGACATATCTAGTATATGCCTTAGTTCACATTTTTATTATGCTCTATAGAGTTAATGTATTATGACAAGACCTCGATGTTTACTTGTTGATGTAGTGTAGAAAATTATATACATTAACAATTTCACATTATGTTTTGTCCCCCTAATTTATTGGACTTAATTAAGCTCCTAAATCTCCAAATTATGCATTCCAAAGCCTAATTCTTATCGTTTTCTGAAGAGGGACAAGCATAAAAAAATGCATCAAATCAATAAATTTTCCTTGACTTTGAGTGTCCTAGAAATTTGGGCTAAGACCTAGTAGCCCATGGGTGACTAAGTCCCCTTTCTTAGCTAGGACCCAAATTTAAATATGTCGTTGGCAGAATTTTAACAACCAAAATTCAAATATGAAGTGTTGGTTTTGGAATCTATATTTTGGGAAATTAGAACAATTGCATATAAATACCTATTTATTTTATCATTTGAAATCATCTAGAAAATTATTGGAAAAATTATGATCAAGAGAAATATTGAGAAAGTCAAGAGTATCATTATCAGAGTTTATTACAACAATTCAAGAACCAACATCATGCCAAATTCTATGTGTTCATGTTCATGTTTTGTGAAGGCTAACATTGTTGTAGGTCTCCAAGTATTCAAGAAAATCTATCAAGAAAAATATAAGATACTTGAAGTGATGTGCATGAGTTAACTCCATCAAGGAATCCATTGAAGGGTGGTGAATTGTAGTATTGTGTTCATTCATCATTTCCTTCCTTTCCATTATCGGTTTATCATTGACATTTTCCATCGTGGAAGTGGGAACACTTACACAATTTTTGAATGAGGAAAGCCCCTATATGGCACAATATTTTCCCTCTTTGTGAATGTCTAGGTTATGGATTTGAAGAGGATTGAAGAGAGTTTGAAGATCCATTTTACATTATTGTATTTTTTGTCATACATCTTGTCAAATCATGAAAATTTACCTACAAAATTTACCGACGACATTCTGACAAGTTTACAACTGGAAAATAAAAGTTCAGATCTAGCACCAGAGGATCCCAAAAATTGATCAAGACACCTTAATAAAGACTCAGTAGCCATTGACTGACCCAATCCTTGTAGGCACAACCAGACCAATTTTTCTAGGTAGGTACACATCAATTTGCACTTTCCAGACCCCCTTGCAAATTACTATTTTAGTCTATTTACTTTCACGAAATTGCATTTATTATATTAGGTCATATAGTTTAATTAAGGTAATCATTCCAAATCATTTCCAATTCTTTCCTAAATCTCAGAAAGATGTAGATCTAGGTCTGATTGACTCACCTTGAAGGTTGAAAGTTAATCTATGCACCTTGTTAATTTGGATCCTAAAAAAATCCTAGAGATGATGGTCCATTTACCCTAGGTTTTTAGAATAAAAATTAGGGTATCCAAATTTTTATGTTTCATTTTGGTGAACCTGATGTTTGACATCATAGCTTTATGATTTGGTAGTCTTTCAAACCCTAGATCTAAGTTTTACATCTTTCATTTAGGGTTTCATATTTGCATCATAAAAAGTCATAAAAAATGCAAAAATATTGCATCCATATTGCATTATAGCTTGCATTATAGTGTGTTTCAATCATATAGATTAGATTTTCATTCCAAATTTGCATACAAAAATTTGTCATTTTTTTCCAAAATTGTCATACATTTGCATTTCCTTTACATAGAAAAATTCTAGAAAAACAATCATTGTCAAACTTTTTTACAGATAGGAACAATAACCTTAAACATTTAATTTTTTAGTTTTCAGAACCCTAATCAAGGACTTAGTCACCATTGGGTGACCCTATCCTTGTATAGGTGTTTTAGCACACTTTTTTCACAGTGGTCTATGTCTGTTTGCTCAATTTCACTATACTTGCATATTCCTATTTTGGAGTTAGTAATTGCATATTTTTAGGCATTTTGCATTTAGTTCAATTAGTGAAAGAAAGTGCATTGTTTAAGATCAAAATTTGCATTCAAAATCATAATTTTCAAGTCTTTGCATCTTACAATGAGAACATAATTACATTTTAGATCTGAAAATTGCATTCAAATTTGTCCAAAAATCTTCAACATCATTGCATACTTGCATTCTGCATCAAATTGGGATACATTAAGCAAATTTTTTAAATTTATTTACTGTTACAACTGTTTGCAAATAGAATCAACATTCTTAAGCACAGAAGTACATAGTAAAACTTTGAACTTTCAGAACCTTTGACCAAGATCCAAACACCCTTGGGTGACCTTGTCCTGCTTGTCTTGGCCAAATAAAACTTTTTTGAGACCTTTGTTGTTGTGGCTCTTATTTGCTTCTGCTTGTTGCTTTATGTTTTTGGATGTTTACTATACTTATTTAATAGTTTGGTTTTCATCTTGGGTACACTTTTGGTGTTGTGAAACTTGCATGTGTTTCACACCCTGGTGTATTCTTGCTAATAATTCATTGAGACATAGTTCTAGACTTATGGCATCCCACGTTGGTTTTACATCTACTATGGATCATAAGTCTTCCAACTCTCTCATGACAAGTGTTGTCAATACTCAACCCAGTTTGGACTCTATTCTTGATGTTACCATGCCAATGACAACCTTACAAGCACAGTTACCTTTATCGATGTTGAGACTATGGTTGCCCGTGTTCTTGAAGACAAACTAAGAAAATTGGACAAGGATTGAGAAAAACCTCAAAAATATGTAAGTACTGAACACTTCACTGTTATCATGATTCCTATAATTGACAACATGAAGAAGTTGTTTAATGATGATCATGGATTAGAGGTTGTGCGTATCCTAGCCCATATAGTTGATAATAATATACCTACAATGGCTAGTTGTGCTCAAGCTTTGGGATACACTCAAAGCTGAGGAAATCAAGTTTCCCTCCCTACCACTATAACCTCTATTCCTACATACACAAATCTGACTGTTGCTTCAACAATACAAGCAAACATTCAAATAACTTCAACAATAGGTTTTTACACTAGAAATCCTTATGGTTTTGTATATTCATATGTCACACCTCAAGCTCCATCCCCACTTATAACTTCACAACATAGCAACCCACCAAACACATACACCATTACACCATATTCACCCCATTCCAAAAACATGTCAAACAATGATTCTGTCATAAACCAACTTTTATAAAATGTAACATCACTTCAATGAAAAATCTCAACAATGAACCAAAATTGAAATGGACAACCATCACAATATATCAAAAGGAGCCCATTGTCACTTGAGATATTGAAAGAACAAATTCCACAAAACATAGAGAACCCCCGATTTGACAAGTACAATGGTAAAGGGGACCCTAGAAACCACATATCATCATATACCGCCATGTGTAGTGAATTTATTTTTGAGGATAAGCTCCTACTAAAATTTTCCCTAGGTCATTGAAAGACATGGCCTTGGAATGGCTTTGTTCATTTCCTAATAATTCAATCCACTCATGTTTAATGAGCTTTTTGATGCTTTCCCCAATCATTTCCAAGTCAACATTGGTCCTAAGATCAACATAACTGATTTAATACAATGTAAACAAAAATAAGGTGAAAAATTTATAGATTTCATGAACCACTATTATTTGATATTATCACAAGTCAATCTAAATCTTCTTGATGCAGAAATCCAAAGAATGCTCATTAACAACTTGCAAAAGGATATGAGGGAAAAAGTCCTATTGATGAAATTTCCATCCTTTATATTTTTGATTACGATGCTTCATGAATATCAAAATTTGGTAAGTATGAAAAAGAATCTTCATTGGCTCATAATGGAAAATTTGAGCCTGTACATCAAAATAGTAACCAATCATTCAAGAAGCCAAACAAGAACTTTTTAAAGATAAACCCTTCCCAAAAAAATTAGGTTGAGCCTCAAGTTGCTGCCATAATTCCAATCCCATACCAATTTAGAGCAAAAGATAGAAAATTTATCCCACCACCTGATTCCCTCCATTCAATTATGTTGCAACTTTTGGGTAAGAACCTAATTTTCTCACCTCCAATTAGACCTATGGATACAACCAAACCTGTACCCCAAAGTTTTAATCCAAGTGCCTTTTTCCAATATCACCACACAAATTGACATGATACAAAATGAAGCATGCATCTTAAACATTGAGTTCAAGACCTCATTGATTCTAATCAAATTCAATTGGGTGGTGTTAACGATAAAGGAAATAAGTTTATTGCTCCACCTAACCAAAATTTACAAATCTTTACCAATCCTATGCCTAACCATTCAACCAACTTTGTGCAATCTTGTGATGTTAATGATGATGAGCTTAATATTGATACACTAAATGACATCAATAATGATTACAATAGTAATGAAGATGGTCTACAAACAATGGTTGGTTTTGTTGATGTGCAACCTCGTAAGGGAAAAGCTACCATAAGTTACCTAACATTAATTTCACTAGTGATGATACACTTAGACATGTACGTGATGGTCCTCTCTTCATTGCTGGCTATATTAATAACAAACCTATAGAAGGAATATTTGTTGATCCCATGTGTGTAGAGAATGTGGTCACTGAGGAATTCTTGTTTGTTTAAGAGCTTTATCAAGATACCTTTGAATAATCAAAAGCAGGGATAAAAACTCATGATGGTTTTACTCGCCCTAAGATAGGTTCCATCACTCTTCCTCTCAAATTTGGACCTAAACAATTAGATGTCTCATTCTCCATCATCCCATTGTTAGACCAATTTTGTGTGAAGCTAGGTTATTTGTGGCTATGCTCCATGAATGTCGTCCCGTCAATTATTCACAAGTGCATAAAGTTTCCCTTTGGAAATAAGATATTTACAGTACACCATAGTGGGTTTAATCCTTTGTCTTCCCATGGTAATTTTTCATTGTATTCCTTTTGGCCTCAACCTATGGAACCTATAAATCCTTGTGAAGGTTTCTTTTTCAAGTCATATCAAAGGTTCAAGGAAAAACACATAACATAATTATCTCTTAGCAATGTTCCTAAAGGTGATAGGTCTATGGTTGTTCCTTCTCCCCAACCAATCATGGATGAACCTATGATTGAGCCAAAACCCTACCAAGTAACCAAGATAAATAAAATGTAGTTCCTCCACCCATCTCCTCTAAAAGACCAAGAGATAATAAAATAATTCCTTTTGTTCCTCCAAATATGAAACAAGTTTATAGACCAAAAGAGATAGTGGTTCCAACCCTCAATGTTTCCTTCAATTCTTCCCTTAAGGGAAGAAAATAAACCAATGGTTGATAAACTCGCTCCTACCCCATCACAACTTGAAAATCGTGCAAGAAGAAATAGAAATGCTAAAGAGCGTAGGCATAGACGTTGTGCTATTTCTCATCAATTGGAAGAAAAGAATAAACCAACACCCATGGAAAGAACTCAAGAAGAAATCCAAATTTCACCAAAAAAAGAAATCAAACAAGAGAATTCAAATGCAATTTTCATAAAACCTCCAATTTTGATCAATTTGGATGATGACGATGAAATTGCTAAAATTGATGAAGAGGTGCATAATGAGCTTAATGTTTTATTTTCAAAGAAAATGAATTTAGATGAGGGTAAGTGTGATTATCCTCCTGATAAGAGTGATCCACCATGTGTTGCACTTGGAGATGCTCCTAGTGTGTCACTTGCTATAGTCCCCTTATCTAGTTATTCACTTTCCATTTACGATGAGCAAGATTGGCATGCAGACAACTTGCTTTAGGTTGGATCACATGTGATGTACTCATTAATGTTTATTCATGCATTCTTTGTGTTTTCTTTCACGTGATGTGATTTCCCATGTTGTGTTTCTTGGCGTGTCTTTGTGTTTGTGAGTTTTCTTTGGATGTCCCTTGTTGCCTTGTTGGTGCAAGGATACAAAGGAAACAAACCTGTCATGGCATTCTTCTATTTGTATCTCAATTCTTATATATATAAATTTTATCTTTTCTTTGTCTTGTATTTTCCTTTTGGAGACAATGCAAGGCATCGAACATTTAGGTCTCTTCCATGTTGACCCAAAAGGTTTGTTTTCTCCTCTCTCTATGTGTCATTCCTCCATTATGTTCATTTTTCTACAAGTATTTGGGGACTGATGTTAGTTCCAAGATCTATCATATCATTGTAGCAAAGATGTATACTGAACCCATATCTGTGGATCCCTCAGTGTACCTCTCTATATTTGGGGGCAACCCCTTATCGTTATGTAACTTTATTTGGAAACATATCATTGGCATAGGGCTTTCTAAATAAGATCTTGTGATCTTTTCTTACATGGCATTTATCACTTTTCTACTTTAAATTAATTGCTCACAGAATGGTGTTTCACAATTTATTTAAAGTGGGGGCACACATTGGTATTATTTTTGCTTCACTTTGTCCAAAAGGGTTGGAATTAGTGGTGCATTGACATTGAAATTTTCCTGCTTCACTTTGTTTACAAGACTTGAATTTAGTGTAGCATTAGCATTTAATCATATGGCACCTTATCAAAGTTATTAGAGAGTATAACTCTTGGTATGGTTGTTATGGGAACACCTTGTAGACCTAGTGTGTGTCAAATTTTACCTTTTGTAGGGAGATCACCTAGTGGATATTGGACTCCACTAGCTCGTGTGCCTTCCAATTTATGATTCACCTGGAAAATATCAATTTTTTTTATTGTGTGAGTCATGGACACCTTTTTTATGGGTCCTAGCATGATACAAGTTCTTATTCCATACCCCCTTTTGCATTTCATTTTGACAAGTATGTTTGTGTATGTTGTTTTGCTATATTTCACACACATGTGTTCCTTTGTGCTTATGTTGTTTTGTTGCATTTCATACACATGTTTTCCTTTGTGCTTGTGTTGTTTTGTTGCATTTCATACATGTGTTTTCCTTTGTGCTTATGTTGGTTTTCCATGGGATCTTAGATCTTGGGGTCTTGATCCCCTTCCTTGATCCTTAGTCATCCCATTCCTTCAACATGGGAACAATCAAACCCCTCTTGACATATTTTTTCTACTTTAGTGTGAGTCTAAGTGTAAGTTCCTACTCTCACTAAAGTGGGGGCTAAATATAGTGTAGAAAATTGTATACTTTAACAATTTCACATTATGTTTTGTCCCCCTAATTTATTGGACTTAATTAAGCTCCTAATTCTCCAAGTTATTCATTCTAAAGCCTAATTTTAACCATTTTCCAAAGAAAGACAAGCATTAAACAAATGCATCCAATCATTCTATTGTCCCCAACTTTTAGTGTCTTAGAAATTTGGGCCAAGACCCAGTCACCCATGGGTGAATTAGTCCCCTTTCTTAGCCAGGACCCAAATTCAAATATGTTTTTGGTGCCATTTTAACAACCAAAATTCAAATATGAAGTGTTGGATTTTAGAATCTAATTTTTGGGAAATTAGAACAATTGCATATAAATACCTAGTTATTTTATCATTTGAAATCATCTAGAAAATTATTGGAAAACTTATGCTCAAGAGCACTATTGAGAAAGTCAAGAGAAACATTATCAGAGTTTATTACAACAATTCAAGATCCAACATCATGCCAAATTCTATGTATGTTTATATTCATGTTTTGTGAAGGCTAACATTTTTGTAGGTCTCTAACCATTCAAGCATTCAAGAAAATCTATCAAGAAAAATCCAAGATCCTTGAAGTGATGTGCATGAATTCAGTCCTTCAAGGAAGCCATTAAAGGGTGGTGAGTTGAAACATTGTGTTCATTCATCATTTCCTTACTTTCCATTATCGGTTTATCATTGGCATTTACCATTCTGGAAGTGGGAACACTTACACAGGGTTTGAATGAGGCAAGCCCCTATATGGCACAATATTTTCCCTCTTTGTGAATGTGAAGGTTACAGGTTTGAAGAGGATTGAAGAGAGTTTGAAGATCCATTTTGTATTATTGCATTTGTTGTCATACATCTTGTCAAATCATGAAAATTCACCTATAGAATTTACTGACGATATTTTGACAAGTTTACAACCAAAAATAAATAAATTCAGATCTAGCACTAGAGGACCCAAAAAATTGAGAAATAAACCTTAACAAAGACTTAATAGCCATTGGGCAACCCAGTCCTTGTAGCATAGCCAAACTAATTTTTCTAGATAGGTACACATCAGTCTGCACTTTCCAGATCCTCTTGCAAATTATTGTTTCAGTTTGTTTATTTTTGAGAAATTGCATTTATTATATTAGGTCATATAGTTTAATCAGGGCAATCATTCCAAATCATTCCTAAGACTTAGAAATATGAAAATCCAGGTTTGATTGAATCACATTGGAGGTTGAAAGTCAATCTATGCACCTTGTTGATTTGCATCCTAATGAAATCCTAGAAATGACAGTTCATTTACCCTAGGTTTTGGGAATTAAATTTAGGGTAACCACATTTTTATGTTTCAGTTGATAAGATATAGAATTTTTATGATGAACATTATTATTTTGTTATATATAATGATGTGATGGTTGGTGGATATGCATTTTTTTTTTTGAGGATCTATGGTGTAGTTTTATGATGATGATGATTATGGATGATTGTACTCATTTTATATGTTTATGTTTATGATTTTTAGATGCTAACAGTGGTGTTGCATGATGTGTATATCTAGATGTTTATGATGATTATGTATATGAATGATGGATGTGTATATGGATATGTATGATGTTGGTTATGCATATGGATGAATGACTCTTAGAATGAACCTAATCTACATATAATTAGTAATAAACAATTATGATTAATGCATGGACTATTAAATATATATGATCTTACATGTTAAAAGATGCCTAGACTAAGGAATATTAGTGATAATGCACTTATGATGAAAATATGCTTAGACTAACAAATATAAACAACTAAAATTAATCTAATGATATTGACATGATGATGAGAAATGAAAAGATGCTTGGATTAACAAATCTAAACACCTAAAATGATTTTAATGATAATGCAATGAATGAGGAATGAAAATATGCTTATAATAACAAATGAAACACCTAAAATAAAACTAATGATGATGAGAAAAGAAAATATGGAAATGTGCTAATGTTGGGGTCACACCATAATATATTGTCCACATAAGAACATAATGGGTAGAAAAAGGGGGATAAGAGATGGAAGGGGGAGATCATGTGCACACAAAATATATTATTAAGAAGGGGTAAAAAAATGGCTAGGATAGATATGTGGAGGATGGAATGAGATGGGGAATTTGGAATGTAATAATTGAACTAAAATGTAGTGATAACTTAATTTGATATACCATGGATCATGGTATGAAGAACCAAAGTGACTTCATATTGTGTGCATAGGACTGACTCAACAAACACAAAGGTTAGTCCAACATCTCACAAAGTCATAGGGAACTTTGGTGGGCATGATGTTGGAAAAACACAAACAAAAGGAATGCTCTAGTGTAACATAAGGTTGCAAAGGACGTTGGTGGGAACTATGTGGGACACCCCAGAAGGCACAACATACAAAATTCAATACTTTTCCCCTAGTTTCATTGTCCAAAGTGCACCATGATATGATGGATCGTGATGACCTTGAATAGGTAAAATAGGAACCTCAAAAGAAAGATATACAAATATTCCAAAAGAACAATGAAATAACAAGTATCTCAAACACCTTTTTCCACAAGGATGATGGATGGGGTATACATAGTTTGATTTGAGGAATGATATATCCTGCAAGGACCAAGGATGGATAGGTAAGAAATAGGATTCTCATGATAAGAGATGATCAAGATGCCTAAAACCCAAGGGGGCTACTAGATTTTGTTGAAGTGCTAGCTTGATAGGGGATTCTTGGTGACACAACAGACACAAGGACAAGACCTAAAAACAAATATGTACAAGGAAGAACCTAGATGGGGACATACGAATGAACCTATATATATGACACATGATCTATACAAGATGCACATTATTTACATGAGATGAGTCCTCCTAACAATCTTGGTAGAACAAAATGATTATGAGTATGTTCTAGAGTCATGTAGGACATGTCTACAAACTAGTGTGTGAAGCTTCAGAATGGGATAGTTATTTGAGTAATAAAAAGATCAATTAGTAATAAAATGGGATGGGTGGATGAGTGGTATGTAAGATAGGATGGGGGATTTATTAGGATGTGATAAGGCGAGGACTCAACATGATAGCAAGACTACCTTTCTACATGTGGTGCCTATTTTCTAGGTTTTTACCATGGTACTTGTACAAGGCACCATGCAAGGTGGTTTTCACCATAAGAAGGATTATTTTTCTTGACTATTGTTTTGATTTTTTAATTTTTACTTTTTTTTTTCTAATTTTGAATTAGGGATACAAAGTGGATTTAAGTATGGAACTACTTGAGGTGGATGATGTTGAATGGATCATCTAAAGTTTCAACTTTTGGATTGGCCAACTGATACAATACTAATCCATATTTAATCATGATCACATAAGGACCTAACCAATTAGGTTCAAACTTTCCTTTTTTTTCTATTTCTACAATTTTTTTCTGATTTTACTTTAGGACAAGATTACCAACCTAGAATTATCATGATTTGATCTTTCTGTTATAGCTTCTATGTAACTTATTTTGATATTCCTGGAGGTGATTAAAATCCTTGAGTCACCTCTCATATAGGAGCTCTAGTTGTTGTAATCATGCAACCCCATAGTCCTCCTCATTAATTAGTATATATATATTGATAGGAACTTGACTTCAATTGGTAAGACAACTTTGATACCATAGATTAATGAGTATGGAGTGGTAATTGTGGGTGTGCAAATGGAAGTGTAGTAAGCCCATAAGGAAAGATTTAAATTGAGGTTCCAATCATGACTAGTGTTATAGAAAACTTTCTTTAGGATCTTAAACAAGGTTTTATTAGTTAGATCTGCCTAACCATTACTTGGGTAATACGGGGTAGATAATTGATGTTGAATGCAAAATAATTTGCAAAGGTTATGAATATCCTAATTTTTAAATTGTCTGGCATTGTAAAAAATAATACTGGATGGTATACCATATCGATAAATGATATGATAAAGGATGATTTTGGAAATTTGTATACTAGTAATGAGTGTGAGGGGTATGGCTTCAACCCACTTTGTAAATTAATTAATGTGTAATACACTAACCCTTCAATGAAGTAAAAATTCCCAAGTTTTCACTTTGTGAGTAAATAAACTATGTAACAAGCCATAGCAATAATTTTTTTCTTTTCTTTATTGAGAATATATACAGACAAGATGCCATAACATAATACAATAAGGATTCCATTTCATTACAATAAATCACAAGTTATAATCATACAAGAATGCATACATTTTACAAACATAGCTCAATTAGCTACAGAACAAATAGCTTAAAGATGGTCCAGGATCCTTCCTTCCAAATCTTGGTTCTTTTTTCGCATGTTGTGGAGGAGAAGCATCACTCAAGCACTTTTCCACCAACCACAGACTCTTAATGCGGTCCCCTGAACATCTATCATTCAATAGATGTCCCTTCCCTTCGATGAAGAGATTGGTAGAGTAATTGAATAATGACAACCAACTGAGCATAGTGTTGTGTCCTACATAACTAGAACTTGTAATCCCACAATCTGGAACTAGCATGTAGTACTAGATCACAGTGAACTGATAGTGAAGCCAGGGGTAGTCACACTACTTTGGCCAAAGTGTTCTCAAATGGTAATCCAAATGAAGGTCATCTATCACATACACTACTCAGGGCCGATTTGACTTAAGGCCATCTTAAACTATGCATAGGTATTTCCTTCAATGGATAATCTATCACCTTGGAGATAACCTATCACCATTTCTACATACTTGGAATAAATCTACTTTAAAAAATTAAATATACAAGCTCCCTCCCATACCAGATAAATAATCCTAGGAGAAAACACAATCTATGCTAGTTAAATCAATAACCTAGCTAAGAGTAACTCATATGCCACTCATGTTTAATCATATCTAGTATGTAATACCTATGATAAAAACCAACCTCCTATTATGGAGTACATACAAGCACATCATAAGAACAACTTAATAGCTTCTATTTCCTTTTCAAATTCATTCTAGTTTCCCTAAATGCAAGTACTCATAAAAGATAATTCAAAGCATTCACGGAAAACGATCCTTCATAAATAAAATAAAATAGAAGAAATATCCTCATGCCTATTATCACTTATCCAATCAACTGAAAACAATGCAACTTCTCCCAACAACAACTAGACTGAATATAGCTTCTCAAGAGACGTCACAATAACCCTTTAATTCTCAAGTTGATAGAATACTTCTCTCAAATACTACTCTTTCTCTATATAACAAAAATATCTCTCTTTAAAATAAAACTGAGTAAACTGATAAAAATGCAAAGTAAAATACTTGTAACAATGATGCATCCTAAACAAGTGATCAAGCTCTGCTATTTATACAGTGATTTGGTAACTACTCAACCTATAGTTTAGGCATGGGTTCTGATAGCAACAAGCATGCACAACAACACATATATCACAACTAAAAGGTGGCAAACATGTAAGCATTTACTCAGCTAAAACAACTGCAGATCGACCTGGTTGATCGACAACAATTAGAGACTATTTCAAATCTCCACATGATAGAATTCAGTTTGCATTTCATAATGGACATCTAAAGATATAAGGATTCAAAGGTGGCGCCAAACCTCAACATTCACCCTCAGAGTTGGCGCAATTTCCTTCTTATAAAAAAAATCAATATAAAAAATGCGACACCAAGCTTGCATCGATCAAGACTCAACATGAGTCAATTCATGTAATAAATTAGTTTGACAAAGTCATCAACTTGATTACACACCTCTATAGATTGTCGGTCTAAGTATAATGACATGGTGTTTAAAGCTTGCTAAGTCAAAGAACATACTCATAAAATGCGTTGACTTAGTCTTCACTAGAAGTATCAACTTATTGTAGTGAGCTATATTGTAGTTTACATGCTCCACTGTGCATGGCAACAAGAGTAGAACTTGGCCTTGCATAATACAGTCACAAGTAACTTACAATTGACCTTTAATAATCAGTGTAACACCCCTCCATTTTGCTTTTTGATCGAACAATGTTCTTCTATGATATGTTTTATTTCTGTTGCATTGTGACTATGGAACTTAGTTATTTTAACCGTTATCTGTTAAGCGATGTAAACATTATGTTTTGATATGATGGTACTTTATTCAGATGTTATTATTATTTCATGTTATGGATTAAATTAGATGCGTCGGTTAGTGATATTGTATTGGTTAAGGGAACGAGATCCTGGGATTCCACGATTTCCTCTTCACGGTGTGTTTTAATATATTATATGCATGTTTAGACACTTGTATTGTGTGCAGGATGCAGGTATAGGACATCGACTCCACCTGGTTTCACAGGTCTGAGCGTGTCCATCGACCAACGGTATCGATTGGGAGATAGTAACTAGGATTTCGGTGTCAAACCATCACCCTAGCCATAGTGTGTCGTCGGTCTTAGTCGGGTTCAGTGTTTATGTTGTTAGTTTCCCCTTTGACTTTATATTTAAAATTTCAAGTTAAAAGGGATTAAATGGCTTTTGAAATTTATAAATGATTATTGTTTTGTTTTATTGAAATGTGGGAAAATTAGTGATTAATTAATTAATTTAATTTAATTAATAAAATAATCTAATTTTGAATTAGATTTATTTTATTGACTAATTAAATTAATAGGGATAAATTAAATCAATTTAGTTGTGTGGGCATTATTAGATATTTGGATTAAATCAGAAATTAGAAATATGTCATATTTAATTTCTTGGAAATAAAGTTGAAAAAAAGAATTGAGAATGGCATTATGAATTGTTGAATTCAATTTGGTTAAAAGAAAATTTAAATCTTCATTTGGGTTGAAAATGTAATTTTATTTAAAAGATATCATGCAAATTTCATTTGAAAATAGAAATTGTTTGAAAATTACAAAATAGAAAATATCTAAATTAGCAATAAATTTTGGTGGGTGAGTCCATTTTAGGGCTTTGACAATTTGGGGAAGATTGCATAAGGTAAGGGTGTTTTTATTTTTGAAAATGTGGAGAGCAAACTTGCATAAAAATTCTTGGAAGAAATTGAAAAGAGAAGATTGAGGATTTGGGTGAAGCTAAATTGGAAAAGAAAAGGGCAAAATCTCCATTGAAAGACTTCAAGCTTTGGAGAAAACACAAGGTTCATTGTTTAAATCTTGTGCAATTTTATTTTGAAAATAATTTAGAAGTTATTTAAAATTGTTTAAAAGATTCAAAATTATGGATTGAAAGGAAAACCCATGAAGATTTTGTATTCAAAACTGGAAACAAAACCAAACAAACCTCTATTTTTTCTTTTATCAAATTTCTGTAGTTTGCATTTCTTCAATTATAACTGGTTTTTGAACAAATCTAATATATATAATATGTACATATGCATATACATATTATATATATATGTGTTTTATTTTCAAATTTTAACCCTGGTAAAATTCCTGGGTTTGATGTTTTTCTGGTTAAATTCGCCCAGAAAATTAGGGTAGGGCGGATTCGTATTTTTATGAATTTATTTTAAGAAAAAAAAATTAAATAAAATATAATTTTTTTTGTTTAATGTATGGGGGAGGGCTGGCAGCCACGGCTGCCATAGCCGCCCATGGGGAGGATGCTGCTGTGGCAGCGCCCCCCACACACAGTGGGGGAGGCGCTGCCCCAGCTGCGGCCCCATGGGGCAGGCTGGGCCAACCGTGGGCTGCGCCCACCTCCCATACAGGGTTTCCCCTGTGTTAAGACCTCCGAACTTTGGCTTTTTTTTTATTATATTATATATATATATAATATAATATATAATTATATTTATATTATATTATATATATATATATAATATAATATATATTTATATTTTTTTTTTAGTTAGCTGTCAATTAATATATAATATAATATTTATATTATATTTTATTTAAAAAAAAAAACTGTGGGTTATTAAGTATTATTCTAATATTTGTTTAAATATTATTTATATATTTAAATATATAGATATATGGTTAAATATATATACATTAAGTATATATAATTATGTGTAGATATTTAATATTTAAACATGATTATTGAAATGATATTTTAAAAGAGTTAATGAGGAAATTGGTTTTTTGTAAAAGAGGAGGTATTGTGGAATGAGTTTATTATTCATGTATGTATTTCATTTTATTTAAATGGTGGATTTAAATCATTAAGTAAAATTGAGGAAAGGAAATAACCTAATAGTTTTAAATTCTTGTATGATGTCAATGAAACTTTAATTGCTTTTGAGCATGTAAAATTTAATGTTAATTACTTTACTTGTTTCATGCACTATGCCATTATTTGGTTTGGATTTAGGAAATCCTAAGGTAGGGGAATAAATTGTCAAGTTGTTGTTCGTTGCATTGTCTTTTTCATTCTCGATGTTGAGCTATCAAGTCCTTGGGTTAGTGAGTCTTCCAAGGTTCTTTTCGTATTGGGATTTTTATTGGTGTTGGTCAAACTTGTGTCTTGTTTTGGGTGGTGCATGTGGGGAGGTAGTAGTGTTATCACCTGGTTATCATAACAGATTGTGTGATATGTTTTGGTTACCTGTGTACCATGATGGGGGTTGTGCGACCTTATGTGTTAAGGTTGGAATTGGTTATCAGATTGTGCATGTTGTCCACCCTTAGGTTGGGGGTTTTGCATCCCCGGGTTGTCAATAAGAGAGTGGCCCTTTGTGGGGGTCTGACGCCCAAAGTGGTGTCAGGGTAACTCACCTAGGGTTTAATCAAGTGATAATCTAAAAGAATTAATGGGGAACTTCACACTAATAAAGTTAAAGTATGCCTCTCTCATGGAACATGCATCGTTAAGACTCGAGATGAGATGAGACACATAGTTTTGCATGAGGGTCCGACGCCAGTAGAGGCAAGCCAGGGTAACCCATAATGGGGGTCCGGTAGCCTAGGAAGGTTGAGCTAGGGTAACTCATGGCAATTTATGTATGACACTCTCCCTACATCAACAAGTGAATAAGTTATTGTGTGTTGTACAATGGTGTACTTGTCCTATGTAACTTGGAAGCAATGTGTTGTCTTGTGAGTTTTCGTACTGTGTTAAGTGATGTTGTTGGTATTTGAGTCAGTTCAGTTATGTTTAGCCTTTGTCTAGGGGTATTTGGTCTTGACTAGAAATCCTTGTTACTATCTCCTAGCACGGGGGGTAAGCCTTTGGGTTTCACTTGGTTGGGTGGAACGTGCACCTTACACCGTTGGCTTTGTTCGTGATCGTGTGGACGAGACTTTCATGTTGGAGAGCTCGTTGGATCCAGTTGCTCCTCTAGTTTCTTTCATTTTTGTTATTCTTGTATTTCATTACCCCTAATTGTATCGAGGTGGAAATTGTAATAA
The DNA here is from genome assembly GCA_007258455.2 of Sequoia sempervirens. Taxonomy (NCBI): domain Eukaryota; kingdom Viridiplantae; phylum Streptophyta; class Pinopsida; order Cupressales; family Cupressaceae; genus Sequoia; species Sequoia sempervirens. The sequence goes on from VDFB02258559.1 coordinate 150,660, forward strand.
ATTATCAGGTTTATTTGATTTACCTCATTCGGGGAATGAGTGATGTAATTTTAATGTAAACAATTGTTATTGTTTATCGTGATGTATCGATTTGTCATTGATGTTATATCATGTATGGAATGTATGTACTTTAATTCCTTAATTGAATGATGTTATGTTTTCTTTCCTTGGTTGTTTAATTTGGGTTTAAGTAATCTTTGTCTCGTAGCCTTAGGGGAGGTTGGCAATGCGTAGAGAACTTGTACGTTATTACCCTTTTTATAAAAAAAAATTGTTGCATTTGGTTAGTGAATTGCAACTTGTAATACCCCTCCTCTTACTGGTAGGATTTAGTAATTTTCAATGTGGTTGTTTGCTACTTGTGACGATGATGATATTGTTTGAGTTGGATAGTTAGACATTTGATGATGTTGGATTCCGTTAGTAGACATGATTATTTCATATGACATTGTGGTTGGTAATGTTAGTTTATTTTCAGAATTATGACATGATGCAGTGATTTAATTAGATATGTTATGTAATGATTGTTAGTTAGAAATATTGATTTATTGGTTATATTATAATTGTTAGAATAGGTGTGACAAAGGGCAATATAGCATCACTCGTTCGCGAGTGCCCTGTTATGTTGCGATTCCTTCTCACAATGTAGTATTTGATTTAATGCTTTGATGATATATATATATGCACATGTACACAACTTCTCTTGTATGCAGGATTTGTAGGTACAAGTCTCGATTCCACCTGCTTCGGCAGGACAGGGCGAGCACCAATAACCCAACGGTTAAATGTTGATAGAGAGGTGACGATGAAGTCCTCCCGTTCCATGATGTCAGGTCGTCTCGTTTGTTTGGTATTGTTTACTTTGTGAATTTGTCGTCATTTGTGGCTTGTGTTTTGTGTGTTGTCGTATTTTGAATAATGTGGTATTTTATAAGTTATGATTATTTAATTGATGTTGATATTTTATAAGTTGTGAATTAGTTAATTAGATGGGGATAATAGTTGTGTATTTTAATGATGATTTATTTGTATGAAAATATTTAAATGTTTTATTTGATTTTTATAAAGTCATGTGTTTCAAATTAAATGATAATTAAATATTAAATGTGTGTTATTTATTTTAATTATCTTATTGAAGATAATTATTAGAATAAATTATTTTAAATTAAATAGATAATGTGATGTGCAAGAAAAGTGGTAAAAATAGAAATTAAAGCAATAAAACAAATAAAAGAATGAAAAGATTGTGTGAGCCAATAGGAATAGAGATATGGAAAAAAAGCTGGCTTTTAAAGAATTGTTTTCTTTTATTCTTGATTTTTAGAGTTTTTGAGGAGAGGGGGATATTATCTTTGAATTAATTAAAAATTTTTGGGGGAAAGTTTACACACACAGGGGATTAGGGATTGAGAGGGGGCACAAGTTATTCTGTATTTTGAATCTGAAGAGAATATGGGTTTTTGGACTTTTTTGCTAATTTGAGGAGAGTTCGAGAAAGGGTTGGGGGATCTATTACTCGTTATTTTGGAGTCTTCTGAACAAAGGATCGGGTTCGAGATTTGAGCACGGTGACTCAGAGGAGATTCGAAGCAAGAAAGGGGAGCTCTTCGTAAAGGCCGTCAGGAACCAACTTCTTCAGATTCTCAAAGAAGCGCAGGACTCCAGGTTCCTGTCTCTACCTTTGATTTTTTGAATCTGCAAAATAAATAAATAAAAGATATGATTTGAATGAATTTGTGTGGTAAATAAACAAAAAGAATCTGTCTGTGACTTAGATTTAAACGATTTTCTTTGATTAGAAAATGAATGAACAGATAGGTTTTTTCCTTTGAAAATAAAATGCATGTTGAGATTAGAAATCTTATTTTGCAAGCAAACTAAAAAGGAACTCTGTTAAATTCCGTATGAATACGCTCAATTTCTATCTGTTATATTGCTAAGGAAAAGATCAATCTGTGTGTGTTAATAAGTTTGAAATTTTGTTTCTTTTTTTTTTTGGGATTATCTTTAATATGTATTTATATATGTGAAGATTCTGTATTCTATACAAAAAACTAAATTAGCTGTGTTTATGTAATTATATATATATATATATTCATTTAAATATATATATATAAAAATATATATATACATACATCTATATCCGTGTATTCTTTTTATTTAATCTTTTGTTTGAAGTATGTATATTTTATAGAAAATGAAATTTGAAATTTTCGAAGCGGAGGATACTGTACCGTGTGAAGGAAAATCATTTCGTTTTCCATGATTTTAAAAAAAAAAAATTATAAATGAAATTTTATTATAAAAAAAAGAATGTTTAAATTATTATTTTTTATATAGTGGAGAGGAGAGGGACGGCGCGAGCCGTACCCCCTCCCCTGCCCTGCGCCAACCACGGGCTGCCGTAGCAGTCCGTGGACTGCTGCTCGCAGCAGTCATACGGACTGCCGCGCGCAGTCCGTGGGACTGGCGCCCGCGGGTTCCCATGTAGTTGGGATTTAAAATCTTTAATTTTTATTTGGATTTGTTTTTATTAATTTAGATTTGTGTATATTTAAAATCTTTGAATTTTATTAAGATTTGTTTCTTTTTAATTTAAACTTGTATATATTTAATTAGATAATTTAAATACTTGCTTTATAATAAATTTATTAATATATTTTAAAATATTTGTTAAATATTTGTTAAATGTTAATACTTTTATATATAAATATATTTGGTGTGTATATTCGCAATAAGAGTATAATTACATGCGTTTTGTTTATTTGTAAAGTTTGGAGAATTATATGAAAATAAAAATGTTAATAGAATTATATTTTAAGTGTGTATATATATATATAGATATCTGAATGTATATAGTATATATTTGTAATAAATTGTATTTATTAATTTTAGATAAATTGTAAGTCTAAATGAATTGTATTTATTAATTCAGATAGTTTGTAAGGGTAGAATTTATTGAGTGGGTTGTATTTGTGAAAATTATAAAATGGGATTTTTATGAGTTGTTAAGTGGAACGAATTATTTATATTAGTGAATTTGTTATTGTATGTTTTATTTCAATGGTTTCTTGAGTTCCCTTAGTCAGAGGTTTTAATGTAATTTTAGATATTGTCGGATGTCTTTTGTTTAGAATTAAATATTTTGACGTAGCGTTATTAACTTCTTGTGCTTTCTTTATATCGTTTCAAGGTTGGAGTGTCGTGTATTATTGAGTTAATCGTCACTTTAAGTTATGAATTTACGTGACCTGGTTATTGTTTTCCAGTTAATTGTTGTAACTTTACTCTTCGATGTGGGTTATGTGGTTGTTAATTTGTGAAACCCCATAGATTGTCGATCTTTCTTGTGCTTTTTGATTATGGTTTTTCCTTTATACCGGTTGCGGTGTGGGAACCTTGTGTATTCGTGATTCAGTTATGGGTTATTGAGAACCATAGTTCCAGAGGCGTGTCTTTTAATCTGTGATTGTTATTGAGTGTGGTTGTGCTCTTGGAATTGGAAATCTATTAGAATTACTTTTGGTTGGGTTGTACGTGGGTATTCGCGTTTTGTTTATGAGCTATTGCGAGATGGATTTGCCTCGCTTGTTTATATTTTGAGTTATATGTTTCATTCATGATAGTACAACCCTTGCCTAGTTTTGATTTATGTGAAGGGTCATAGGAGGGAGAGTGGCTCTTCGTGGGCGCCGGCGCCTCAGGATGAGGAAGGGCTCAGGATAACCTACAAATGAGTAAGCTAAACAAGTGATAACCTAAACAATAGATTTAGGGGGTTGGGTAGTTTAAAAACACAAGATAATAAAACATTGGATTCCTCGGCTATGCATTAGGGCTACCTTAGACTAGTGATAGACTGAGAAGGCCGTGGTCGGCATAGTCATAGTCTCGTCTTCACGAGACTATTGGCTCATTACCCTATGGTGGTGTTGGATGCTTAGGAGGAAGGGCTGGATATCCGTAGATGGGTGCCGGCCCTCAGTTGGAGGAAGGGCCAGGAAATCCCATGAGAGCTATGCGATGACACTCTCCACTAGACACCCTTGTTCTTGTTTCTTGTTGCCTCTGGATATTGTTATTTTATGTTGTTCTGATTTTAGGGCTAGGGAATCCATAAGTGGGTGCCGGCGCCTTAGTTGGAGGAAGAGCCAGGGGATCCCATGAGAGTTATGTGATGACCCTCCCTACTTGACACCCGTCTGACTTGTTCTTGTTGCCTATTGGAATGGCGTATTGAATGGTTGATTCAGAGTTATTATGGAATCGTGTTCTTTATATTGGTTCTGATTTATTTGGAATTGTATTTTAGGTGTTGGTTCGGTTCATCTGGATGTTATCTCTTTATGATGTTTCTTTGAATTCTTGTGAATTGATTCATGATTGTTAAGTGATAGTACTTCATGTTATCGTGATGGTTTCTTAAGTTTTATCTTGTCTTGTTGTCACGCCCCGCCGTGCGAACCCCAAAGGAACTAAACAACGGAACAATTTTTTTTTAAAAGTTTAATTAAATAAAGAACATAAAATAAACATACTTAAGTATTACAACATAACATTATATTAAGAGACACAACTTGTTCCAATGGGGTACACGAAGTGACATGACTATTCTAACCCATAACACGATAATAAATTAAACCATAAATAAACAGTTACATATATCCATTCATCCTCATTTCATCATTTAAGATATCCATTAAATAATAACTACATTCTTGACATAAGTACATATGATAACACATGTGATGATAAAGATATAAAGTGTTACATATTTCAATAGCTACAACATAATGTAACCAACTACTACAAGTGATCGCTCCTGAGTCAAAACATGGCTCGAATATACATTACATCCCAAATAATATTAAAATACAACTAACTGAAGGTACACCTCAATACTACAAATACCAATTACAACAAGGTCATCCCAACACATGTGGGAGACAATACATCAATGATTACATTAAATACATTACAACTGAAGTATATACAACTATCTGGTACACAGGAATAACTAGATCATCAACATCTTCCAAAAGCCCTGCAATAAAGATACACCTGCAACAGAAAAGGGGAAACCCAACGGGGTGCGAAGCACGTTCCACCCAACCACCCCCGTGCTGAGAGTAGACAAGGAAGGGTCCCCGACCAAGTACGTCTAACAACAACAAAGACTAACTCCAAGAAGAATAACTTAACACCAGAGACCACATAGAACACAACAATGGCAAATCCAAAAGGCACAACAAACCACTGAAGAACATAACAACCAGGCATAATCACAACCTCAATGAAACTCCAGACATAGTATCGAAACTCAAGACATAAAACCAAATACTACTTCCAACAATAATCAAAGATAAATCAATAAATCACTTCCAGAGGACTTCAGTAAATCAACACAAACAGAATGTTAGAGTAGAGTGTCATCGCATGGTTTCACATGGATTCTCCAGACAACCTATTACAAGGTGCCGCCTCCATCTCTATATGGATTCTCCAGACAACCAAGTTAAGGTGCCGCTTCCATCTATGGTTCTCCTGACAGCCTGTCTCAAGGCGCCGCTCCATAGGGTCACTCATGCGGAGTCATTGACCTTTCGTGAGGACAAGGTAATGACCTTGCCAACCACGGCCTTCTCAGTCCCCTTTAGTCTGTGATAGCACTAACAGGCGGACGAGGCTTCACAATTATCTTGTTAATGTTTAATCCCCACCCGTGGTTTATTACTTAAGTTATCACTGATTAACTAACTCTATGTGGGTTACCCTGACAGCCCCTTTGTGCGCCGGCCCCCACTAGAGCCACTCTCTCTAGACACTCTAGCACAAAAATATCCAACTCACAGGATTATATCAGCAAGGAAAACTAAACCAACAATGGCTCACTCGCGAGGCACAACCCTCTCGCCCAAAATCTCATGAATGGCATTCATAAATGATACGATCCAAGTATACATCAATACCACATCCGAAGCCAAAACATATGGGCAACATCAAAATACAAGATCGAAAGCAAATACAAAATCCACGCCTCTGGAAGTCCTAACCACGACTTAGGCTCCTATAACTGAATAAGATAACTCTAGGGTTTTTCCCTCATGACCTAAGCCCAATTCAAAGAACATCAACTAAAATAAAATAAAATAAACAATCTCGAGAGTGAACAAATCATAGAACCACGCCAATAACTACAACACAAGGAACTTCACCAACGTCGCAAATCAACATCTCAAGAAAATTCGATTAAATTCAAAGCACAACTTATTTCTACTTCACACGATAATACTATACCGTTGGATCCTTTATTCTTAGCCAATCAATTTAATTACAATCACATAACTTAATTTCAATTTACCCAATTAAACTATAACATCATGATTTGTAAAAATTGTCTTATAACTTCTAAATCTTTGCATAATAAATCTATTATATAGATATTAAAATATACACACCATTTTTTTTATAATAAATTAATATATTCATATTTCAACAATTATTTTATGAACAGTTTCAAGTTAAAACATATATTTTAAAAATAAATATTATCAAAGAGACTAATAATTAAAATAACACTAATATATATGCAAATATATATTTATTTAAATTCAATATAAACTTAATAATTAAATATATATATATATATATTATATATTATATATATATATTAAATAATATAATATATATATGTATATATTTATTAATACATACATGTAAATATAACAATAAAACGAAATTCATTTAAATTTAAAACGATTTAAAACAAATAATAAAAATTTTGAAATAAACAAACAAAGTAATATTAAAGCCTCTGTCGGCCTGTGGTACGCGGTACCACAGTCGCCTGTGGTACTGCGTACCACAGGGGACAGGGCCGCAGTACGCAGCCCTGTCGGCTGCGCCCAGCAGCCTCGGCTGCGTACAGCAGCCTCCGTGGGCCATGGGGGTACGGCTCCAGCCGGCCCCCATTCCCAAATTTAAATTTTTATTTATTAAAATTTATTTAATAATTTTTTTTTAAAAATTTTTTATTATACTTTTCAAAAAAAAATCCTTTATAATTTCAATTCGCCCATTCGGGCACGAAACTAAAAAAATTTCATGAACATATTATTAATTTACATATATATTTATATTATTTTATTTTATTTGAATATATATATATATATATATATATATATATATTTCAGAGAATAATACAGTGTATATATATATTTGTTTGATTAGCAGAATATATATATATATATATATATATATATATATATATATATATATAAGTATATATATATATATATATTTTTATTTTTTATATCAATATATACAACATATATATACACACACACATATATATATATATATATATATGCGAAATTTATAACATAAATAATATGACATTCAGATTTTCACATCAGATAAAAATATAAATCAGACAATGAATTCAATCTACAATAAGGGTAATTTCCATTTCAACAATAAATTTCACGGTGGTAATACAAAATTTCTGAAATTTCTACTATAGTTTTCCTACCAATGAGTTCAAGGGTTTTTTTTAAATTCGAACAAGTTTTCAAATCACAGATCTTCTATCAAGGATGGTTTTTGTTTTAACTACAACAATAAATTTTCACTACTAACCTATATTGAAAAGTTTCGAACAGGTTCAATGACAGTTTTCTACAGAAGATTTAATATAATTTCAAAAGAAATCGTTCAAGAAAATAACACAACCAAACCAAAAACCCTCTTTCAAACGAAATATTGATCTAAAATATTACAGACATGATTTTCTTTACAGAAATAAAAATAAATAAAATAAATGATAAATTTTATGGAACCTAGAGTCCTTCGTTTGCAGAAGAATCCCTTCTGAAAGCTCCTTTCGAATTCCTCCTGCAGCTCCTCCTCGAATCTATCCATCTTCAAAAACAATTATTCTTCTCCACAGTTTTTCACAAACAAAATTCTTTTCTTTTCTTTTATTTCTTTTTAGTTTTCCTCTTCAGATCCCAGAACAACAGAGTAGCGTTCTGTGTGAGAATAATCTTCCCATAAAAATAATAATAAAACAAAATAAAACTCAATAAAGCTTCCCTGCTTTCTTTTTTCAAAAAGCCTGCTTCCTATTGGTCCTTTTTAGCTTTTAAAAGCACAGATTTATCTACAGTTTGTAATTAAAATAATTTATTTAAACAAGATATTATCTATGCTAAATTAATATTAATAAAAGTTATTATTTAATTATCTTCAACAATATTTATTTCATTTAATTATTGTCAACATTATTAATTAAAAATAATTATTTATTCTTTTTAAATAAATTAAATCACCTTTTTAATTTATAATATATTTAAATTTAATATTCAACTAACACACAATTAAATCAAACTACTAAACAACATTAATCCAATATCATATAAAATAAGGTTAATTAAATAAACATGACCCATAATCAACTGAATATCTCAACAAAACAAACTACACAAACAACGAGAATGAAAACCACAGTCATAACGCGACTCACAACAGACGACGACTTGGGACGGGGACGCTTCCAAACCTACTCCCTTTTTCAACATTTTTACCCGTTGGGCTAGTTTATTGCTCGCCCTGTCCTGCCGAAGCAGATGGAATCGAGACTTATTCCTGCATCCAAATAAACGTCAAACAACACATGTATACATATAAATATATATAAACTCAACATCCTACCGTGAGAAGGAATCGCAGTGTAGCAGGGCACTCGTGAACGAGTGATGCTACACTGTCCTCTCACCTAATCTATTCTAACAATTACAATATCAATACAAACTAACATTTCTAACCAATTGATCATAAGACAATATTCTAATTAACTACTGCATCATAACTAATTACTACACCATTGCATTATAAAGTAACACAGAATTCAAATCACATGATCATAGAATTATCACATTGACATATGAAACATTCGAGAGAAAGCATTGCATAATAAAATAATCCAAACCCTACATACAGAGTATCATAAATCGCAATAATAATATCAATTGTAGAAATCAACTAAACTACGCAACCACACACCAAATCGATGAATGAATTACCAATACAAATCAGTATCACGCTACACACAAGAGAAATCAATAGTAGCAATTAGTATTAGAAAACATGGGGGTATTACACTTGTGGTCTGTGAAAGTTGATGGTTGTTCTTTGTAAGTTTTGAGTTGTACTTGTTTGTATCATGTGGTTGAGTCGGTTTGACATTCATGGTTGGGTTCACTTCCTCGTCATCTCTGAGCACGGGGGGTGAGCTACTTTGTAATTCACATGGTTGGGTGGAATGTGCTCCGCACCCGTTGGGTTCCCCATCAGCGTCTTGTTTTCTCAGCTTTCCGCAGTGGAGTTGTACCAGAGATTAGTTGTACTTCATATTTTATTATTCTTGTATCAATCCCCATGTTGGGAAATTCAATGTAATTCATGTATCAAAGAAAATTGTAATGTAATATTATATCAATGATGTAATAGTTAGGCTCTTATGTAACTCTTTTATGAGGTTTATCATGGATGTAATTATGCGATGTTTATTATACTCGCATCATGTTTATCGGATGTATCATTGTATAAGGTTATCATAAATTATATGGTTATGTTACATTCTTTATCTTTATTTTGTTTTGTGGTTGCAATGTAACCTCGCGTGCCCCAGAGAGCCAAGTGTATTAATGCTATGTGTTATGTTATGTGGTTATGTTTTAATGTTATTGCATGTTTACTTTTATTATTTAAAAAAAAAAAATTATTCGCATTATGTGTGTGTTCTCTGGGGTTTGCACGACGGGCGTTACACAACTTCCCCTAGGGTTGCGTGGTGGGGCATTACAATCAGCCTCTATCATTATTAATGATAGTCGATTTTAAGTATTAAATATTATATTAAATATATATTACTATATATATAATATTACATATACATATATATATATATAATATAAATATCAACATATATTTTTATATATTTTTATATATGTATATGTATATATATGTATATATATGTTAATATACATTTATATATATATATATATATATCATAAGCCATCAACGTAAGTATACATTCAATATTCAAATAAGTATAATAACAATAGTATTCACATACTAATCACAATATATTGATTGTATACGTATATATATGTATATAAGTATATGCCTCTATGTACATGTATACATATATTGATACATCTGTATGGGCATGTCCATTTTCCATCGTACATGTGTATCGATACATATATACATATGGATATATATATATATATATATATATATATATATATATATATACTATACATATATATATGTACACATTCGATTCACATATAACCATTCACAATTACCACTGTATTGATAAACATTAACGTGTGGTACATCTGTACATATGCATATACATGTCGTTAGATCCCTTTGAAATACATGTGTATATATATACACATACTCCACATATGTCATTTTATCAACATAACTGTAATAAAACAAGAAAGAAATCCAAAGCTCAAAATAGATAAACATCACCCAATAATGTACTCAAAAGTAAACAAGACTCTACTAATGTAGACACATCAACTAAGGATGACTTACCAACTTCCCACTAAATGACACAACTAAATTATTCTACTGTGATGTGTGTATGCTCAGATAGTTTTTGTTACCGGTTACTAGACCAAGTTCTTCTCCTGAGTGATACTTCCCCGAGCCGCCTGGAGGAATTGAACATATACCTGCAACCACTAACACATGCACACGACAGTCAAATGTTCACAAAATATGTAGTATACGTAATACATCCCCAAAGTTAGAATATTAATTCAATCACCATTCAAACACATATGCAATACTTTTCACACAACATCAAATGTGATAACATACATTCATAATACATTGATAACAAAGTGCAAACACAATTTATTCATCTCCAGAATTCACATTACATTCATATTTACCCTACATAGTAATAGTAAATAGTAATTACACAATTGGGGTGTAACATAATGGCATTGATGATGAGTTTATGGCTATTATATGAGGGTCTATTTATCTTCCCAACCAAGTCAAGATCCCATTGAGAAAAGGGCATGATGATGTGATAAGTTGTAATGCTTGAGATGAAACATGAATAAGATCACCTGTCACATCTCTTTTCCTAGCATAAACTTAACTATTAAATAATTATATAAATAGTTTTAAAGCTTAACTACATGATTTTTATTATTAAATAAAAACATTCATTTTTAAATATGTTTTTTTTTTAAAGTGAAAAGTGGTGAGCCATTTATAATATTATATTTTATAAATAGATATTAACAAAAACTGGTTCAAAGGGCATACTGGTAGGAAGAACCAGTAAGAAACCTCCAGTTATAGCCCGAAGTTAAACTACAAGTTTACCAAAAAAAGAATACCTCGTAGAATGTCGAATCACACCACAAATTACAATTTTTAAAACCCCAACAAAATTTGAAAAAAACCCGTTAGACAATTTCATCTTTTCATTGACCCCCCATTAATCGAGTTTTCATCTTGCCCTTCTAATATCTTTTCCAATTGAAGACCCCTCTCAAGAAGTCTTCTACTACGAACAGGGACTCTGTTTTGATTGGAAAGAGAAGCTGGACGTGATGCAGCCATCGGTGACATATGCTCTTGAGCACTGGAAAACACTCGGTTTGGGGCCATTCGAGCATGAGTTTAATTATGGTTTTGTCCATGAAATGACAAGTTTACTCCAAGTTGAAGGTCTAGAAGAACACCATTCTGTGGAGGAGGCAGGACAAAAGTGCGGAGAAAATCCAAGGCATAATATTTCTCTTTTATTTTCAATTCCATCATAGAGCAAGTGTGCCTCTGGTGTTTCCTTAAGGCTTGCAGTAGAATATTATCATTGTTAAACTGCAATGCCAGCTTAATGGCATCAAATAATTCTTCAAAACACTACCTTTTTTGTACTAAATCCCTCAGAAAGATCCCTCCGATAAACCCATCCCTAGCAAAGAAGTTATACTTTTGGACGGCACAGGGAATTGCATTATCCAAAATAAACTGAACTTTAACATACTTCCTAGCCAACTCTTCCAATTCAACCAGAGACTGAATGAAAACAAAATAAAATAGGATTTATTAAAATTTTTGAGCATTACAAAAAAATAGAGAATGATAAATTAAAATAAAATAAATAAATAAATAAGTAAATATTTTCTCCTCGAAAAAAATTACCCTTAATGTTATATTAATTATCACTATTTGTGACTCAATATTTAATCATTTATTATTATTGCTATCACTGATACCCAAATACTATTATAGTTTTGATGAATTAATTAATTATTATTGTTTCTAAAAGTTTTGTTAATAGTTTTAAAATGAATAGATATTATTATTTAATAACTCCAAACTAATAGTGACGTGGTAATTGAAATATAAAGAAAACCGAGTTTAAAACCATTTCCTCCACCACCCCTTTCAAACCATTAAAATGATTGTTATGAAGCACGACTAACTCAAAGTTTTGGCATTGAATGGGGGGGGGACAAATAGTAAAAACTCCATGCACCTTCGAATTGGGAGTCGTGCACCTCCAGGATTGGCCTACAAATAGCCCACTCACCTTGTCTATGTTCTCATGTGTTGGAGTACATGTCTTCTTCTATGCTTGAAAATATTTATGATTTTAATGGATGCCCATGCCCTATTAGAGGTCTCTGAATTGTTTAAGAATGGGTGGAAGGATGCTAGGATCAGTGGAAGAATTTAGCTAGACATTTTCCACTGTATTTGTGGGAAGTTTGGGAAGTTCCATTAAGGGGGATATATCAAATGAAAATCTATAAGAGATTGCATGGGGGATTTGATCATAGATAGTATGAAGGATATTTTACATAGAAAAAGGGAAAATTTTGAAATTGCAAATTGAAGGAGAATTCATGGCTCATCTCTAGAGGTGGAATGCAGAGAGAAGGGATTCACTTCCTAACTTGGTGATTATCTCCACACTTAGCATGGAGCTGGATAACATGAATTTAAGCGAAATTCAAGGAGAAGAAAATGACATTCAACAACACTCTAGATGTATGCATGAAAGAGGTTGCAGATTGGATGATAGGTATGATGCTTTGGGCACTACAGAGAATGAGGTAGTGGATTGATATGGGAGGCGAGGACTGTGGCCTAAAGCTGAAGTATAAGATTATTACCAAGGAAAGGCATTACCAAATGTGATGCATTACCAGGTGCTATATCTCATACATTCCTCAAGATATAAATGTTGTATTATAATGTCTATCATTTATTTAAAATATCATTTTATATTACCTGCATAACTCGTATTTGTCAATTTTGGCTTCTTGTATATAATTATTTATGGACAAAAGTATTCATAAAAATTTAAGAATATGAGATAGGTAAATATGCATAGGTTTTATAGGGAGATGCAAAAGAGAACAAAAAGGAATCTTTACACATTCACAATACCTAGGTGAATTATAATAGCTAGAGTATGTCAATTTCCGTACATAATATGCACTAAACTTCAATATGAAATTGTAGGTTGAGATGGATGTAGCTTCTCTGAATATTGTTTGTAGTTGTCTAACTCTCTCTCAGTATGTCTCTCTTCGTTCTTTTTTGATTATCTGTCATTTCATTTTCTATACCTTCTTGGTTTAAAGTACTACCTTGATCATAAATATGAAACACAAATTTTAGGAAATTATAATTAAATATCCTTTATGCTTGTGGCATCACTATCAATAAAATATTCAAATTTGAATTGATAGTAGAGAACAGGAGAAAGTTAAATCCTAGATAGAAAACACCTATGTATATAACATGTATATAAGATGATATCGTACCCCCCATCCCCCATCCCCCATCCCCCATCCCACATGGTGGACAAAAGACATCGACGAAAAGACTTGATGGATGGTTAGCCATGTGCCGTCACGTGTCAAATGTCGGAAAAGGATGTGTGACCCCGACAGGAAAGTCAAAAACTCTAAACGTAGCCATTTTCCACATTTTGTTTTGTTTTTCTTTGCCATTTTCTTCATTTTTTTTTGCAGTTTGTTGGGGAGGGATGCGTGAGCTTTGAAATGGAGTTACAGGTGGCCATGGGGAGGGATGCACGAGCATTGAAATGGAGTTATAGGCAGCCAAAACAACGCGAGCATTGAAATGGAGTTGTAGGCGGTAGGTGGCCGAACCAACGCGGGCATTGAAATGGAGTTGGGAGAGTTGTAGGTGTTTATGTTATTTTTTATGTAGATAGGTGCATTTTTTCTACATTTTTTCTGCATCCAGGGAGCTAAAGTTCACCATTTCTAGGGGTTTCATTTTGCAGTTTGTTGCCATGCACGGGGAAAAGGAATGGAGGCGAAAACTAGAGCAATAGGCGGCGATGGCAATAGTTAGGTATATCCACCATTGTTATCGCCATTTCTCCATTATGTAGGAATTGTGAAGCAGGGCTCATTAAACTATGAAGTACGACTATTAATGGGTTTTTTGTGAAATACAAATAAAATGTTTTTTTGGGGGGTTTTTGTTGGGAAAAGGGGTATTTATTTGAAATGCAAGGCTTTTAATGTTTTTTTGTGTCGAGGGTTTTTTAATTTTTGTTTCCTTTCCTCCCATATTCTAGTTTTCAAGTTTTTCCATTGCCAAATGAAATAACTGACAACCCATTGTGGAAATATGAGTGAAATTACTAAATAACATTTATAGAAACTAGAAACCATGTAGAATATATTATGAGGTTGGAAAACGCAACGTGGGTTCTGCAATAAAATGATATATTTTGAAAACCACATAAAACCCAAAACATCGCCATTGTTCACATTCTTATTCAGAATGGACAAAAAAGACGCAAAACATGGCATTCAAAATCATAATTTGCAAATAGTAAAAATCCTAGACGAGATCCCATTTTTGCCACCATTTTATACACTATCGTTTTGGAAAAAACACCCTCTCCTAAAAATTTGATTGTTCTAAAACCCTTTAGAAGTAATAACCTAATTGGTTACTCACCCTTGACCTCAATTTGTTATGTCTTGTGATTGTTTTGAGAACCTTTTGTGATTTCGATAGTAGGAATGTAATGAAATTAAAAAACAATAGGTATTATGAAACCTATAAGGCACAATGTTATAGATTGTTTGCAATGTTGGAAAACAAACTGTCTCATGTCAGTTAACTCCTACCTACCTTTCTTGGACGTTTGGTCCTATCTACCAGTACAATCCACTTTGGTACAGTCCAAATGTCATTTCACTGTCTTCATCTGATTGGAACAAAATGTCCCAACAGAAAAGAAGGTTGGATGGACAAACTACACCAATGGAAAGACTTGATGGTTGGACTTTAACTCCGACCTACTGTAGCCTATCCCGTCACTGGGAAAATGTGTCAGCATCAGTGGGTTTTCAAAATTATATTTTGGAATGGACTAAACCCCAAAAAAATGTGGCATTCGAAATTATTATTTGCAAATAGCAAAATGAGGTGCCAATAATGTAATGAAACTGGAAAATAGTAGGTATTATGAAACCCACAAGGCATAATGTTGTTATATATTGTTTTGCAATGTTAGAAAACACACTGTCCCATTTCAGTTAGTTCGATATGAAGAGTTTTATTTCATTATGCTCCAAGAATGTAATGAAGTCCACTTTCAAATTTTTGAACAACTCTTTGCTACAGTCCAAATGTCATTTCACTTTCTTTATCTAATTGGAACAAATAAATTGCTTGCATTATTTGTAGATTTGGAAAACACATTGTCTCCTCTCAATTGTAGAGGGTTTTACAACACTATATGGGTTGCTTGCTTCTTAACACCTTATATGGAGATAGTGTGTTTTCCAACACTGCAAATAATGTGAGCATTTATTTGGTCTAATCAGATGAGGAAAGTGAAATTCCATTTCGATCTCATGTTACATACATAGGTGCTTTTTGTCTATGAGTTAGCTTTCTCCTTATTGGAACAAATAAATTGCTCACATTATTTGCATAGTTGGAAAACACACTGTCTCCTTGTTACCTAAATTTCACTAAGAATGTTCATTGTCTCACACAAGCCGTGAGACTAACCTTTTTCTTATTCAATACAAATTAAGAAAAACCTATACATGAATAAGTAAATGAAGAAAATGTGCACATAAGGAGAGTGACTAGTCATTGCCTGAGAATGACTGGTTCGGTGTTGTCATGATTTGTTGCTACCCTGAACTACTTGTCCCTTCTAGCTCCATCTTGCTCCTAGTTCCTGCATTTGGCAATAGCAATAATGTTAGAGCAATGCTCTAAGAAATGAGAGAATCACAAACATTATATGAACATTCACCTATGCATGTATAGACTGATCTCAATGTGCATTAAATAGGAAATGCATGCTTTAGGTGTCTAGGAAAACCATCGGGTCAACATACACACCTAAAAAAGGAATTTTGTTTTCTAACTTGTTTGCTTCATGTGTAGATACAAGAAAAGTGTGGTTTGTTTCATCAAATTACAACATGTGGGGTGAAATGGACTCCCATGAGGGTTGAGATCAGCATGTTGTTTTATTGTGCTTTATTATGTTTTTAACAAACATTGAAAGGATTGCATCTCTTTATGGTTTCCTTGAACAAGCACATATCAATCATGGAAGTAAGTGTTTATCATTGTCATAAGTGATATATACTTCCCCAATATAAATCATAAAGAATGAAGCAATTTTGAAGTCTTGTATCAATTATCATAAAAGATAAAAGAAATATGAAGGAGTCAAGAGATATTAATGAACAGTGTATGCATAGAAGGCTTAAATAGCTGAAAGATAGAGATATTCATCAGTTGAGAAAATGACATTAAAAACAGTGAGCAAAATTACAAAATATTAGACTTGGATGGTGCTGAAGTTTTTAGTGGCTATGATAAAACAAAGATAGAGGATTTAAAGATAACCATCATGAAGTTTCAAGACACATTTTGTTGCTCTATATGGGAATATTGTATGTGTTTTGTGTTTAGCCATGAACAATCATACATAATGGCATTTACTGCATTTGAAGGGCAATTTTGATCTATTTATGAATCATCATATAAGGTTTTAATTTATCAAATATGAGAAATAGTCTATCCTGATATGGTGATGGATTTACAAGCTACAATTAGAAAATATTGCATGAAAAAATAATGATCTTTTTTCCCTGTGTAATAAGTGAAAATACTCAAGCATTGGCTACAAAAAGCAAGAAATGGGACCGACTCCAGGAGAACAGAGGCTTTGACATCTATCTAATGCTGGAGCTAGGTTTTCAGAAGCAATATTTTGAGCCATAGTCCGCAGCTAGGGTTATTAAGTTTAGAGGTCTAAAAGTTTGAAAGTATTTGAACCTCAAAATGTCAAATATGGCCACAACCCAATCAGAGGAAATGAGAAATCCTTGAGGGTTTTCTCAAATCATGATTAACCCGTTTAGGGTAAAATTCAGACACCTGTAGAATGAAATATGACTACAGCCATGAAAGAGAAAATGCAAACTATAAATTTTTACATAGGAGGTTCAAAGCCATAAGAGGTTTTAAGCCCTCAACGCAGAAAATGGGTCTTAAATCAAGCAAAAAAAAAAAAAGAATACCTAGGAGAGCCCACGACCTTGTTCTTTTTCTGTGTATAGTTTTTCATAAAATACAAAATACAAACCCTAGCACATTTTGAAAGTGAAGGCTCAACTATGGTGGCCCAATAACTTATAAATTAAAGAAATATTCAATCATCAATGAGAAGCTACATGAAATATAACATAAGCAAAACCCCATAGCCCGTGACCTGGGTTCTTTACTTTTTTCATAGAGTAAAAGCAAGACACTATAATGTGCAAGAATGATCTTGCCTTCTTTAGCTTTTCTTTTTCTTTTTTTTGCATAAAATCTCTATGTGAGATGTATTCCAAAAGCTTAGATACAAAATCAATAGCAGCCAAGAGAAGTGGAAAATCAACAAAGAAAAGAAAACATACAAAAAGGGTGAAAAAAAACACAGGATGCTGCAGCCATGGGGACTTATATCTGCAAAATCAAGCAAAAAATAGAAATATTTTCTCAAAATTTCTTCTAAAAAATGACTTACCAGTGTTTTTATGGAGGAATACTAAAGAAAATATAGTGAAACACCATGAAATCCATCATCAAAATCTTTAGAGAGCTCTATTTGGAAACCCCGGTGGTGGCCAAAGCTTCTTCCTGAAGCTTTAAAGGAAAAATAAAATAAAGTTTTATTTTGTTTACCTTTCTTTTTAGGGTTCTCATAACCCTAGATGCCGATGAAACTTTAGGCATTTTTTGCCTAAGTATTAAAAAATGCAATGAAAATATTGAGCCCATGGGGAGCTAAGACTTTTAGTCTTAGCTCTTGTATTTTTCCTCTATATATGTAAGTCTTTTATGACTTATGGCTTCTTTCTTTTATTTTTGCATATTGTTTAAAGTTGTAAACATTAAGTCTTAAGTGATGTTTTATAAATCACTTAAGCTTAAGTGTTTTTTTTTTAAATGCGAAAAAATAAAGATTAAGCTTTCAACGCATGCAAAAAGAGGAGGATATGGATATGCTTTGATTTATGATATGGAGAGCATCTAGGGAGGTTATTTTCAGTTTACAAACACATGGAGAAGATATAAAGGGTTTTTTTGACTCATTTATGAGCTTAGGAGAGCATCTTGGAGCCTTTTTGCACGCCTTTATGGTAGACTTGGTCATGCCTTGACTTTTTCCACCTTTTGAAGCACATTTGGAGTATATCTAGAGGCTAGATTTATGGGTTTATTGTTGCATCCGACCCAAGATGCTTCTAGAGCCTTTTTTGGTGGAACCACTTAGAGCTTTGCTACTTAGTTGCTTTTGTAACTCATTTTTGAGTTAGTTCTGATTATGCAGATTGGAGACATTATGACTTTTACAATCTTTTGCTACAATTTTGTCATATTTTGTAACTCATGAGATATGGAATACAATGAATTACCTTGTTCATTTTTGGTAATGAATTTCTCAGCATCTTGTTCTTGCAGTTTAGTGTATGTCTTATGATTGATCAAAATGTCTTGTAAAATTGTTTTAGTTTCCTTACAGTTTTGTATCATGCCTTTATACCTATTCTACAATTATCACGTTCATTCAGGTTGTTGATTGTGTCAGTTAAATACAAACCACTCACTTCCTTCGAAGTTTTCTTCCTTCTATAAGTCATTATATTTGACCTTTCAGTGAAATATTTATGCATAAACATGCTATAACAGGTTGTGTAGATTCAATTTTTTCCAAATTAGAACCAAGTGTAGAGTTTTGAATTTCATTATCTCCATTTCAGTTAGTGTATCACTTCATTTTTATGTTTTTAGTTTTAATCATTTTGAATTTATCCTTCTCCCTTTTCCTTGAAAATTCAGTAGTTTAGGTGATATACAAACTAGGAGCCAGACTTAATCCAGAGATTCACTCCAATCCTTAGGTCTCCCATGCCTAGGAGTGTTTCCATGTTCCTCTAGAAAAGCTAAGTTCTACAACTTAGCAAGGGTGCATTTCTGAGAGATAACACTCCTCTCAGTTGCAAAGGGTTTTACAACACTATATGGGTTAATTGTTTCTTAACACCTTATATGGAGATAGTGTGTTTTCCAACACTGCAAATAATGTGAGCATTTATTTGGTCAAATCAGATGAGGAAAGTGAAATGCCATTTTGATCTCATGTTGCATACATAGGTGATTTTTTTCTACGAGTTAGGTTTCTCCTAATTGGAACAAATAAAATTGCAGTATTATTTGCATAGTTGGAAAACACACTGCATCCTCTCAGTTTAAATGTAAAGCGTTGTCTCACAGTGGGTTTCTTGCTTCTTAACATGTATGGTTTTGCAACATGGAATGTTACAAAATAGTATGAATGTCTTCAAAATCACACCTTCCATTGTTGTGTTTAAATTTTGCATGATTGAAAAGAAAAAGTGTACAAAATAATTGCAATTTGGAAAACACAATGTTGTGTTTTAGTTATTTGAATCTCCTTATTTAAATGTAAAGGGTTGTCTCATGGTGGGTTGCTTGCTTCTTAACACATATGGTTTTGCAAAATTGAATGTTACAAAATAGTATGCATGTCTTCTCCCAAAACTAGACCTTTCATTTTTGTGTTTAAATAAAATGCTCGCATTATTTGCAGTGTTGGAAAATACACTCTTACTTCTTAACATCTACGGTTTTACAACATGGAATGTTACAAAACAGTATGAATGTCTTCAAAATCACATTATTGTGTTTAAATAAAATGCTCGCATTATTTGCAGTGTTGAAAAACACACTGTCTCCTATCAGTTGTTTCCTCTAATACTGGTATAGTATACCGTTGCTTTTTGTCTAGGAGTTAGCTTCTCCCCTAAGAGTATACTATACCAGTATTAAAGGCCGATTCATATAATATACTAGTATTAGAGGGAATGGGAGAAGCTAACTCTTAGACAAAAAGCACCTATGTATGTAACATGATATCGTACCCCCCATCCCCCATCCCACACGGTGGACAAAAGACATCGACGGAAAGACTTGACGGATGGTTAGCCACGTGCCATCATGTGCCGGTCGCTAGAAAAGGACACGTGGCCTTGGCGGGAAAGTCAAAAACCCTAAACGTCATCATTTTCCACATTTTTGTTTTGTTTTGCTCTGCCATTTTCTACATTTCATTTTATAGTTTGTTGGAGAGGGATGCACGAGCATTGAAATTGAGTTACAGGCGGCCAAAACAACGCGGGCATAGAAATGGAGTTGTAGTGTTGGAAAACACACTATCTCCTAACAATTGTTCCCTCTAATACTGGTATATTATATGAATCGGCCTTTAATACTGGTATAGTATACCATTGCTTTTTGTCTAGGAGTTAGCTTCTCCCCTAAGGGTATACTATACCAGTATTATAGGCCAATTCATATAATAACCAGTATTAGAGGGAACAGGAGAAGCTAACTCCTAGAAAAAAATCACCTATGTATGTAACATGATATCGTACCCCCATACTGGTGTCTAAATGGTTTTGAAACATTAGGTGGGTTGCAGGTTTTGTAAAACACATTGTTTTACATCCTAGAATTTTCAAAAAAATTATGTATGTATTGAAAAGCTTTGTGTTATTTAGATCGTAGGAGTGTGGTGATAAGCACCATTTTCTAGAAAGCCAGTAAGGTATTTGGCTTCGGTGTGTAGAGGGTTTTACAACATTTTGTGTGTTGGACGTTTCATAAATCATGTTGTCATCTCACCTCCCGCTATGTTTTCCAACCTACAATCATATTGTGCATGTATATTTAGATCATATTAAGAAATAGAAACACAAATTTTATTTTGCGTAAGTCTTGTTATAAGGTTCCTTTCATTACATTTGTACTGTCTACTTTACATTCATACCGTTTTGTTAAATTCCAAGTTTCTAAACATTGGTTTTCTCCTCCAACTCCTACATGTGCACTCCAACCTTCAACTTTCAATGTGCAAAAATGAAATGTAGAGTGTTTTCCCCCTTCTTTCTCCAAACTCAAAACACACACATCATTCTGCCTCCAATTCCCGTGCCAGAAAAAAATCTCTGCAAATGAAAACTCATACTCACATTGTTTGTACTGTCTAAATTGCATTCATACTATTTTGTAAAATTCTAGGTTTCAAAACATTAGTTTTTCAAAATCTGCAACCCACATAATGTTTTAAAACCCTTTACAAGTAACAACCCAATTGGTTAATCACTCCTCACCTCAATTTGGTATGTTTTGTGATTGTCTTGAGAACCTTTTGTGAATTAGATAGTAAGAATGTAATGGGATTGGAAAACACTGAGTTTTAAGAAATCTGTAATCCACACAGTGTTCTAAAACCCCCTAGACGTAGCAGCCCAATTGGTAAGCTGGGAAATCCAAGATGACGCACTTATGTACATACAGTCGGTTAGAAACCGCTCACCTCAACTCACTTGGTCATCTCCCCTGCTTGCAACACCCCCTTGCTCTCCAATGATTCGCTTTCAACCTGTAGAATGAGGAAACCCATAACACAAAGTTTTTTCCAAGAACAATACTTGTTACAATCTAAAACACATGCCTTAATCACATTAGTGCTCTTCCCTCCCACAGTGAATGGATAGCTTCTCGCACAAGGAAAAAAAACACCGGCATAATTCGATGCGACAAGACACCACCTTGCTTTTCTTGCTGTGACGTTTCCTTCCGTTTGTCAGTTTCATCACTTCTATCATCTGTTTGGCGGGTCCCACACTATGTCTGCTCTTCATGTTATGTAGGTTTCCATGTATATTGTTATGTATGTTTTTATGCATTTTTGTATGTACATAGGTGCATTTTTTCAGGAGATTAGTTGTGTCCATAGAGGGTTTTACAACATTGTGTGGGTTGGAGGTTTCATAAATCATGCACTCACCTCTCATGGTGTTTTCCAACCTGCAATCATTTAGAGTTTTAATGGTTGTTGGAAAACAATGGGTGTTTATAAAACGTTGCCTTTCATTGCATTCCTACTGCCTAATTAACAAAAGCTTTTCAAGACATTCCTGCTTGTGCTCTCAACCATGTAACTTTGAATGTACATAATGAAATAAATGAAAAACCACATTGTGTTTTCCAACCTACAAATTATATTGTGCATTTATTTTTAAATGATATGACGAAATTGAATTTCATTTTTTTTTTTTGTAAGTAAGAGTTGCTATAAATTGTGAAGGTGAAAGAACTTTAGTACATTTTTACTGTCTACAAACTTTAAGGTTTTCATTAGAAGTATGCTGTCTATACATACTTGCATGCTGGAAAATAGTATGTGTTATGAACCCTGCAACCCAAATATTGTTCTCAGCTTTGAGAGTGTCTTTTTGATTAGAGAATGCAAATGTTTTGTTTTTAATAAGTTATTTACAAAATTTGTCTACCTTTTCACATAGGACTCTCATCTCTCCATCCAATTGATTCTCTTTTCTGCACTGACATCCTATTCTTCCTTCTTTTCATGTTATGTATGTTTCTATGTATGTTTTTGTGTACATTTTTATTTGTTTTTGTATGTACATAGGTGTGTTTTGTTGGCAGATTAGCTGCTATTTTTTGGTCAATCAAGGTGATTAGCAAGGCTTTTGTTGACTTGTTAACCTTTTTTCTTGCAATGATCTATATTTTTTTAGTTGTCTGTACAAGTAATGGTTTATTTTACAATATCATTGAACAATGGTTATGATATCGATATGTCATTTAGATGTTCATTGAGAGACACATGATATAAACATAAGTCTGATAGTGGTACATGGTATCCTTCTTGTCTGTCTTCTATGCGCTTATTGATTATTGTAAGTTATGGCCTCTTTCATATGTTAGGAGAGATGAGTTTTTATATATCCGAATGAATGTTCAGTGCTTCACAGTTCCTACAGAATGACATAATGACAAATATAATTGCTGATATATACTACTAGTGTTAGTGATAGGTTAAATTGGAAATTGAATTCCCATTGTACAGTTTAATATATTTGTTTATTGTCTGTGCAAGCTAGCATTTTGCACTCACCACAACATATAAATTGTATAATGGTGAAATTTGGAATAAAAAAAATTCTTTGTAGCACCAAATGTCTTTAATTTTCCAATTTAATCTATTGCTAACACTTGTCTTCCTTCTAGGTGGTTGATATATTTGATGAAACAAAATTGAAGAAAACAAGGCCAGGTGGATTAAGGACGCTTTAGGAGACATGAAGATTCTCCACTAAATATAGGTGATTCTAGCTGTCATAGCTTGAATTGCAAGTGTACGGGTCAGTTAAATTTCCAAAATTTATTCTACATTAAGAAGTTATGATATTTTTATAGATAAGATGCTTACTGTGGCGAATGCAAAGAATTTACAGTTGATTTTTTTTATTCTACATAAATAGAAACAACTACACATTTCATATGAAAACCCTAGATGCAAATAAAACATTTTATTTTTCCATCAATGAAAACCCTTTTTCTTTAACCAATAGTTTTTCAATGCTTTTCAGAAAACCCATTTAACCACTATTCAATGCTTCATAGAAACCTATTTAATAGTCGTGCTTCACTGCACCTATGTACATGAAAAAATAATTTTTTTACTTTGGTTCGACTGCTTGCAACTCCATTTCAATGCTTGCACATTCCTCCCAACAAATTGCAAAACGAAATGTAGAAAATGGCGAAGCAAAAAAAAAATGTGGAAAATGGAGACATTTAGGGTTTTTGACTTTCCCGTCAGGGCCGCGTGTCCTTTCCCAATGACCGACACATGATGACACATGACTAACCATCTATCAATTCTTTCCATCGATGTCTTTTTTCCATCATGTGGGATGGGGGATGGGGGGTACAATATCATGTTACATACATAGGTGCTTTTTGTCTAGGAGTTAGCTTTCTTTCTCTGACTCCTAGACAAAAAGCACCTATGTATAGACAAAAACACATGAAAACATACATAACGACATAAATGGTAACATACATAACATGAAGATACGACATAGTGTGGGGCCCACCAGACAGATGATAAAAGTGACATAACCAACAATGGAAGGAAACATCACGGTTAATATGTAAGAAGTACTATTATTGGAAAACATTCTATGTTGTGGGTTTTCTCATTCTACAGGTTGAAAGAGAAAGGTTGGAGAGAAAGTGGGTGAGATGAAAAACCAATGGAATTGAGGTGAGGGGTTTGTAACTGATTGGATTGTCACTTCTAAAGGGTTTTAAAACATTGTGTGGGTTGCAAATTTCAAAAAACTAGTGTTTTGCAGCCTAGAATTTTACACAACAGTATGAATATTTGTCTCAAAAATATTTTGTTATTTAGACCGTAGGAATGCAATGAAAGGCATCATTTTCAAACACCCAGTGTTTTCCAACAACGATTAAAACTCTATATGTTGGAAAACACAGTGGGATGTGAGTGCATGATTTATGAAACCTTCAACCCACACAATTTTGTAAAACCCTTTATGGACACAACTAATCTCCTGACAAAACACACCTATGTACATACAAAAATGCATAAAAACATACATAACATGAGGAGATGGCATAGTGCAAGGCCCACCAAGACGGATGATAAAAGTGATGAAATCAGTAGATGGGAGGAAACATCATAGCGAGGAAAGCGAGGATGTGTCCCATCGCATCAAATTATGTTGATTTTTTTTGCCTTGTGCGAGAAGCTATGCATTCACTGTGGGAGGGAAGGGCGTTGATGTGATTAAGACATGCATTTTAGATTGTAACAAGTATTGTTCTTGGAAAACACTTCGTGTTCTAGGTTTTCTCATTCTGTAGAGAGCTGCAGGTCGGGGATATATAAGACTATCCAAATTCACTTGAGGGGTGAGTAACCAATTGGGTTGTTACTTGTAAAGGGTTTAAAAATAGTATTCGGGTTGCAGGGTTCATAACACCCACTATTTTTGAACCCGCAATTACACATAGACAGTATGAATGTAATGACAATGTTTTGGTTACTTACACTATGAGAACCCAATTGGTTGGTGACACCTCAGTTGATTTTGGATACTTTTATGTATCCCCCACCGACAATTATATTGACAGTATGAATGTATTCAACAAGCCTTACTTTCAGAAAACATTCCATTTCAATATCGTCATACGTTTGGAACATAAAATGCACATAAGAGTTGTAGGATGGAAAACACATAGGGTTGTGATTCACTTTTAAATTCTTGTTCAATGAGAAATTTCTATTATGTAGACTGTAAAAAAACAATTTTTTGAAGTTCACCTTCATATTTAATGACAACCCTTACTTTCAACAAACATTCCATTTCAACAAAATGCACATAACAGTTGCAAGATGGAAAAAACACAGGGTTGTGACTCACTTCTCAATTCTTGTTCAATGACCACTTTTTGTTATGTAGAATGTGACAATAATCGTTTGGCTGTGTGTTTATAATGTGCATTCTATTTATGTTAATATGAAATATTCTAGAAGGCAATGCCACCTGAAGTCTTATTGTTTATGGTAGCTTTCTTATAAATGAAATAAAAAGGTTGACATTTAAATCATTTGAGGTTGACTATTTTTCTCATCATGGATACTTTCAAATGAATAGTCATATTAAATGCTATTTGTAACAGTAAAAATGGCATTTCACTATCTTCATCTGATTGCAAGAAGAAAAAAATGCTAACATTATTTGCAGTGTTGGAAAACACACTATCCCCTATCAGTTATTTTCTTGTCAAAAGTTTTTGTTTCCTATGCACCAAGAATGTAAGGAAGTCCACCTTAAAATTTTGTTTCCTATGATTGAAAAACTATATGCTTGCTTATAGTAGACGGTGCAATAAATTTTGGAACTTTAACTGTCCTATAACACTTGCAACTTTTTAACATATTACAGGCAACCATAGACGCATACTTCGAAAGGGGAAAGTTGAGGAAAGCGAGAGAAAGGGTAATATTAAAATTTGCTTTTTAATGTGTATTTTGATATTTTGAATGAATTGGTTGCATGTATTTGAATTTGATGTGATGTTTACATTCCTGGCATTAGAGGGTAAGGATGGAAAAGGAAGTGGTGGGCGCGAGCAAGTTACTGTCCATTTGGGATAGGAAAATGTGCCTCGACAGGGCAACAAGAAGAAAGGGTGCTCGGGGAGGAGATCATGCACTTTCCCTTTTAAAGTATGCATTGCAGTTGGTTGTAATATGTGCCATTACAGTCGCTTTTTGCTCTGATTTTAGAGTGTCTTTGTGATTTCATTTAGAAAATTTCATTTCTGTTACAAATATGCTGATTTTGACAGTATATTGGAAAACACACTGTCCTTGGTTCTTTCAGAGGAATAAAGTGGAAGAAAGGGTAATTTTGAAATCTTCTTTTGAACGTGTATTTTCATAATTTCAATGAATATGTTACATGCATTTCAATTTGATGTGATCTTAACATTCTTCACATTATAGGGAAAGGATGAACAAGGAAGTGGTGTGTGTGAAGAAATGTCGCTAATAAGATCAAGGATTGATTTTATTGATTCTTGACACTAGCCTGCTCAATTTCTCAATTTCCCTAAACTTCTATGAAAGAAGCAAAAAAATCAGGCCTCAATTATTAGCGGCATTTCTTGGTCTGTCTCATTTTTCCTTTTCCTTCTCATTTATTTTCAATTGTATTTCTCCTCCACAGGCTCATATAAATGTGTTATGAAAGTTGTTTGCATTTTCAGATAAGAATTTCATCTCCCCCCTACTGATTCTCTTTCTCTGCACTTAGATTAGATGTTGCCTTTTGCTTATATCCATATGTTAATTGTTGAACGTAGTCTTTTATATTCATGGGTTTCTTACAAGCTAAAGGTGTTGAAAGTGCAATGGTCGAAGCAGAGGCTTCCCCAATCCCTCGTGCAAGTAGAATCACCCCACCGTTAGTGCCAAGGACTTAAAGAAGCCTATAAGATTTTATTTGACTGTCTCCTCAATTGCACATAAAAGCAACTGTAGGAGAGGATGACAGTGGCTGAAAATATTCATTTTCTATTCGGTCTGTGATCATGTAATTATTGAACAATTATGCTGTGGAATTACATTATCTTTGATCATGTAATTATTGATCAATTATCCAGTGGAATTATAGTACTTTGGTATGTTTGAAGACTATGGTCTTTTGCAAATAGTGGCATTGTGCGAATGTTAAGTTGTATTGTTAATCTTGCATCAAGGCTCCAATCCCTTTGGGGTTTAGGGGATGAGGTCCCCCGTTTGTGACCTCACCGGTTCATAGCTCTGGGTCAAATGTGTTTACTCCTCTTAATTTAAAAAAATGTAAGACAATGTTCTTGCAGATTTCATGACACTTTTTGTTGCCATGTAAAATTTCATTATAAACAATGTCAAATGGCATCAAATAATGGTAGGAAATGCCACCTCAAGTCTTATTATTTATGTCAAACTTACTTACAAATCCATGTAAGCACATGCAACTAGCACTTTCTGTTATGCAGACTGTAACAAAACAATGTATTCAAGTTGAGCTTCATATTTTTTAACAACCCTTACTTTCAGCAAACATTCTATTTCAATATCTGTTCATATGTTTGGAACACAAAATGCACATAACATGTGCATGATGGAAAACACACTGGGTTGTGACTCAATTCTCAATTCTTGTTCAATGAGCGGTTTCTTTTATACAAACTGTAAGAAAACAATGTTTTGAAGTTCACCTTCATATTTTATAACAACCCTTACTTTCAACAAAACACTCCATTCAAATATTTGTCCATATATTTCAAACACAAAATGCACATATTAGTTGCATGATGGAAAAAACACTAGGTTGTGAGAAGTAGTTGCATGATGGAAAACACAGTGGGTTGTTACTCACTTCTCAAGTCTTGTTCAATGAGTAGTTTCTTTTATGCAAACTGTAACAAAACACTGTTTTCAACTTCACCTTCATATTTTTAAAAAACCCTTACTTTTAGCAAAACACTCCATTTCAATATCTATTCATATGTTTCGAACAAAAAATGCACATATTAGTTACATGATGGAAAACACACTGGGTTGTGAGAAATAGTTGCAGGATGGAAAACACAGTGGGTTGTGACTCACTTCTCAAGTCTTGTTCAATGGGTGCTTTCTTTTATGTAGACTGTAACAAAACACTTCTTTTAACTTCACCTTCGTATTTTTTTAAAAACCCTTACTTTCAACAAAACACTCCATTTGAATATCTGTTCATATGTTTCGAACACAAAATGCACATATTAGTTGCATGATGGAAAACACAGTGGGTTGTGACTCACTTCTCAAGTCTTGTTCAATGAGCGGTTTCTTTTATGCAGACTGTAACAAAACACTATTTTCAACTTCACCTTCCTATTTTTTAAAAACCTTTACTTTCAACAAAACACTCCATTTGAATATCTGTTGATATGTTTCGAACACAAAATGCACATATTAGTTGCATGATGGAAAACACACTTGGTTGTGAGAAGTAGTTGCATGATGGAAAACATAGTGGCTTGTGACTCACTTCTCAAGTCTTGTTCAATGAGTGATTTCTTTTATGCAGACTGTAACAAAACACTATTTTCAACTTCGCCTTCAAATTTTTTAAAAACCATTACTTTTCGCAAAAAACTCCATTTCAATATCTCTTCGTATGTTTCGAACACAAAATGCACATATTAGTTGAATGATGGAAAACACACTAGGTTGTGAGAAGTAGTTGCAGGATGGAAAACATAGTGGGTTGTGGCTCACTTCTCAAGTCTTGTTCAATGGGCGCTTTCTTTTATGTAGACTGTAACAAAACACTGTTTTCAACTTCACCTTCGTATTTTTTAAAAAACCCTTACTTTCAGCAAAACACTCCATTTGAATATCTTTTCATATGTTTCAAACACAAAATGCACATATTAGCTGCATGATGGAAAACACACTGGGTTGTGAGAAGTAGTTGCCTGATGGAAAACATAGTGGGTTGTGATTCACTTGTCAAGTCTTGTTCAATGAGCAGTTTCTTTTATGAAGACTATAATAAAACACCATTTTCAACTTCACCTTCCTATTTTTTAAAAACCCTTACTTTCAGTAAAACACTCCATTCAAATAGATGTTCATATGTTTCAAACACAAAATGCACATGTATTAGTTGCATGATGGAAAACATAGTGGGTTGTGACTCACTTGTTAAGTCTTGTTCAATGAGAGGTTTCTTTTATGCAGACTATAACAAAACATTGCTTTCAACTTCACCTTCGTATTTTTCAAAAATCCTTACTTTCAACAAAACACTCCATTTGAATATTTGTTCATATGTTTCGAACACAAAATGCACATATTGGTTGCATGATGGAAAACATAGTGGGTTGTGAGAAGTAGTTGCATGATGGAAAACACAGTGGGTTGTGACTCACTTCTCAATTCTTGTTCAATGGGCGGTTTCTTTTATGCAAACTGTAACAAAACACTGTTTTCAATTGCACCTTCCT
Organism: Sequoia sempervirens; assembly: GCA_007258455.2. NCBI lineage: Eukaryota > Viridiplantae > Streptophyta > Pinopsida > Cupressales > Cupressaceae > Sequoia > Sequoia sempervirens. The sequence goes on from VDFB02258559.1 coordinate 180,753, forward strand.
ATTTTTAAAAAACCCTTACTTTCAACAAAACACTCCATTCGAATATTTGTTCATATGTTTCAAGCACAAAATGCACATATTAGTTGCATGATGGAAAGCACACTGGGTTGTGAGAAGTAGTTGCATGATGGAAAACACAGTGGGTTGTGACTCGTCAAGTCTTGTTCAATGAGTGGTTTCTTTTATGCAGACTGTAAAAAAACACTGTTTTCAAATTCACCTTTCTATTTTTTAAAAACCCTTACTTTCAACAAAATACTCCATTCAAATAGTTTTTCATATGTTTCAAACAAAAAATGCACATATTAGTTGCATGATGGAAAACATAGTGGGTTGTGAGAAGTAGTTGCATGATGGAAAACACAGTGGATTGTGACTCACTTCTCAAGTCTTGTTCAATGAGTGGTTTCTTTTATGCAAACTGTAACAAAACATTGTTTTCAACTTCACCTTCCTATTTTTTAAAAACCCTTACTTTTAGCAAAATAATCCATTCGAATATCTGTTCATATGTTTCGAACACAAAATGCACATATTAGTTGCATGATGGAAAACACACTGGGTTGTGAGAAGTAGTTGCATGATGGAAAACATAGTGTGTTGTGACTCACTTCTCGAGATTTGTTCAATGGGCGCTTTCTTTTATGCAGACTATAACAAAACAATGTTTTCAACTTCACCTTCATATTTCTTAAAAACCCTTACTTTCAGCAAAACACTCCATTCGAATATCTGTTGATATGTTTTGAACACAAAATGCACATATTAGTTGCATGATGGAAAACATAGTGGGTTGTGACTCACTTCTCAAGCTTTGTTCAATGAGTGCTTTCTTTTATGCAGACTGTAAGAAAAAAATGTTTTGAAGTTCACCTTCATATTTTATAAAAACCCTTACTATTAGCAAATGCACAAAATTGTTGCACGAAATGTTCACCTTTCCTATAATGGTCCTACAATGCATTTTGATAGGTCAAAAAGTTAGAGGTGCTGTTGCACAACTTATAAAAGTATGAGATTCCACATCAATAGCTGCATTAGAGGTTGGTGGAGGAGGGAATTTGTGTAATGTGGTAGTGGATACGGAAGAGACAAGAAAGTTCCCACTTGAAATAGGACATGTACATATAGGAGTAATGATTATCCCTTTAAACAAAATCCAAGCCCATACAATTCACCTCCTCACCATTCACTTCGAACAATAGGAAGAGCACTTGGCTAAAAAACGTCCCCTTTGTAGCATTTGAATTGCTACAAACTCATGCACTAGGAAATAAAAATGGAATAGGTGGTTCAACTTCATCTTCATAGGAGACAAGAGATAGTGGCAGCCTTGCATTTCCATTGCTCAACAATTTGGCTGGAGATTGTTGACTTGCAGAGGAAATGGTATGGGCCTTGATTTTGTTTAAAGGGATAATTGTTACTCCTGTATATAGATATCCTATTTCAAGTGGGAGCTTTCCTGTTTGTTCCGTATCCACTATCGCATTACAAAAATTCCCTCCTCCACCAACCTCCAATGTAGCTATTGTTGTGGCATCTTAAACTTTTATCAGTTGTGTAACAACACCTTTCACTTTTGACCTATCAATTGTGCAACAACACTTGTGACTTGAGACATTGATCAGTTGTGCAACAAGACCTTTCACTTTTTCCCTATTATTTGTGCGAGAAAACCTTCCATTGTTGTCTTTGTTTTATGAAATTCCCATCTTTTAGATTGCAGCTCTCTCCAAACATCATTAAGCTCCTCTTCTTTTCATCATGATAGCTTCTTCTTGTGTTTTAATTCCTTTTCTAAGCGGTTAATTTTAGTCTTCGCTTGTTCTACTCCACTTTGAGCATTTCCAACTATTGTTTTTGTAGTGTGTTTATGATTAGAGTATGCAAATGTTTCTTTTTGCAAGCTTGTTAGGGAACTTGTTTTCCTTTTCAGATACAAATTTCATGCCTCCACCTAACTGATTCTCTTTTTTTGCACTTAGATCTGATATTGCCTTTTCCTTATCATCCATTTCCAATTGTATTTGTTCCATGGAATTGCTAACTTCAAGAATGCTTGCCTTAATTTGTTCAACTCCACCTATAACATCATCTCTCTTTCTTTGCTTACACAAATTCATATGCAATAGAAAACCTTTCGAGCTAATCCACTTTTGCATTGCCATTTTCCCCTTGCACATACCGCACATGTTGCTTCCTCCCCTTCTCATGAGTAGGAACAACCTCTTCACTCAATACATTATCTATCTCGTTCACTTTGGTCTACTTCTTTCCAAGTATTTTTAGAGAAAATTCCTTTTTTTTCATTACACACTTTCCAATATGTCCTTGTATTTTTTTTATTATTACCATGTCATATAATTCTCATAACAAATATTTTTTGGATTCTGTCTGATTTTTTGCATGCTAAGGGATAGAGTTTTGAATGTATTGAATACTTTCAAATGATAAAGGGACAAACATGTAATGAAGTTTTCATGTTTATGGACATTTGAATCTGAATAACATCAGACATATGCAATACAAAATATCTTTCATTCAACATTAGTGTTTCAAAATAGTAGATCTGGTTATACAACTATGAGTGGGTTGCTATTTTTACAACACCCTGTGTTTTACAATCTCTAGTATTATAAAACAGTATTCATGTATTAAACAATAATAAATAGTGATAAAAAATACAATAATAAACACTGATAAAAAACAATACAAAATATCATTCATTCAACTGTGAGTGATAAAAAATACAGTAATAAACACTAATAAACAACAATATAAAATATCATTCATTCAATTGTGAGTGGGTTTCTATTTTTACAAAACCCTATGTTTTACAATCTATAGTATTACAAAATAGTATTCATGTATTAAACAATAATAAATAGTAATAAAGAGTGATAAAAAATACACTAATAAACACTAATAAACAACAATACAAAATATCATTCATTGAACTGTAGTGTTTCAAAAGACTAATACATAATAAAATTCAAAGTTTTTAGTTTCAATTTTTCATTTAACAAGCCTTTCCACATCCTAATCAGATTCACTCTTTACATCTTCTATCTTTACATGTGTGCCCTCATTGGAATGGCAGGGGCATCCTATGCCAAGCCACTGAATCATCCTTTCATTATTTGTCGGAGCTGGTGTGGGGTGCTCAAGTAGTGTGCGGAGGGAAAGATATGTCTCTCGTATGTCCTCTTCAATGTGTGGCTCAATAACACGACCATGCAATCGCATTGCTTGGTTGAAAAAATGATCACCGTTATGCTGTAGGTTGCTAGTAAATGTTTGTTGAACACACCTCATGTCTGAGGATGATTGAAGCAACGATTGTGGGAAGATGCCACCAATGGGGTAGATACCTTGATCAACATCATATCTTTCCAATGCTTCGTCAAGCTATTCATGATTGACCACATGTCTCCAAAAAAATTTTGCACAGAGAATTTGAACTAGAATACGGTTTCTCAATAGGTCCATGGAGTTTGACAAGAACCTGCAAGCTACATCAACCTCAAAATAGGGGAGTATAGGTTCGATGGGCTCTGGGAATCTACCGACCTTGCAAATGTCATCCTCCACCATCTTGCAATTGAATTTGAATGCACAATGCAACCTCTCCATCCTGAACGGACTACCATTCTCTTCCCGATTCTTGTGGGGAACCTGCCCGATGTGAATTCTCAAGTTCAACATTTTTACTTGTCCTACCAAAAAAAAAAGGGAAAAAAAGTTAGTAACAAATAGCGCTATAGGCATCTATAAAAAATAGCGCTATTTACTTCCAACTACTGATTCAACCACTTGTTGAGAAAATAAGTAAATATCTCAATACATTTATGAAAATACAAGCTCTTAGTTTCATGAATCCTTTTTTGTAAAACCATAGATAGGAAAACATAAGGTGTTATGAAAAGTGCAACCCACTCATAGTTGTAAAACTAGATGTAAGTGCAAAAAAAGAGAATCAGTTGAGTTGAGACATTAAAGTCTTATCTGAAACATATCAATTAAGTAATCACAAATACACTTATTGCAAATAACTTGTTCAAAGAAACACATGAATTATTTAATCATAAAAACACTTGTTGCAAATAACTTATTAAAAGAAACAAATGGATTATGCAATCATGAATACACTCTCAAAGTTGGGAAAAAAGTGGCTACAAAGGTACATGAAATTATTTAGTACATTCAAAACTCTATCCCTTTTCCTGAAAGAAATTCGATAGAATCCGAAAAATATTTGTTATGAGAATTGTATGACATGGTAGTAATTAAAAAAATACGAGGACATATTGGAAAGTGTGTAATGAAAAAAAAAAGAATCTACTCTAAAAACACTTGGAAAGAAGCATACCAAAGTAAACGAGATAGATAATGTATTGACTAAAGAGGTTGTTCCTGCTCCTAACAAGTGCAGGAAGCAACATGTGCAATATGTGCAAGGGGAAAATGGAAACGCAGAAGGGGATTAACTCAAAAGGTTTTCTATTACATATGAATTTGTGCAAGCAGAGAAAGAGAGAGATGATGCTATAAGTGGGGTTGAACAAATCAAGGCAAGCATTCTTGAAGTTAGCAATTCCATGGAACAAATACAATTAGAAATGGATGATAAGGAAAAGGAAATATCAGATCTAAGTGTAGAAAAAAGAGAATTAGTTGGGTGGAGGCATGCAATTCTTATCCGAAAAGGCAGACAAGTTCCCTAACAAGCTTGCAAAAAGAAACATCTACATACTCTAATCATAAACACGCTGCAAAAACAATAGCTGGAAAGAGGAGAACAAGCGAAGTCTAAAATTAACCACTTAGAAAAGGAATTAAAACACAAGAAGAAGCTGTCACGGTGAAAAGAAGAGGAGCTTAATGCTGTTCGGAGAGAGTTGCAATCTAAAATATAGGAATTTCATAAAACAAAGACAACAATGGAAGGTGTTGTCGCACAACTGATAGGTCAAAAGTGAAAGGTCTTGTTGCACAACTGATCAATGTCTCAAGTCACAGGTGTTGTTGCACAATTGATAGGTCAAAAGTGAAAGGTGTTGTTGAACAACTGATAAAATTTTAAGATGCCACAACAATAGCTGCATTGGTGGTTGGTGAAGGAGGGAATTTGTGTAATGTGGTAGTGGATACATAACAAAATGGAAAACTCCCACTTGAAATAGGATATCTACATACAAGAGTAACAATTATCCCTTTAAACAAAATCCAAGCCCATACCATTTCCTCCACAACTCAACAATCACTAGCCAAATTGCTGAGCATTGGAAACACAAGGCTGCCACTATCTCTTGTTGTATATGAAGATGAAATTGAACTAGCTATGCAATTTGTATTTCCTAATGCATGAGTTTGTAGCAATTTAGATGCTGCAAAGGGGACGTTTTTCACCCAAGTGCTCTTCCTATTGGCCGAAGTGAATGGCGAGGAGGTGAATTGTATGGGCTTGGATTTTGTTTATAGGGATAATCAACTTGCTGCCCATCAAAAGGAAATGCAAGATTCTTAGAAGCATCTACTGAAATACCCCACTGTGTTTTCAAACCTATAGTTATTTAATGCATTTTGATTTACCATCATATCATGATTTT